>NIVC01001013.1:0-27500 GCA_002269645.1 Macrostomum lignano
GCAATAAAAATATGTGAACAATTATTCAATGGCGCAACTATCAAGAAACCTTTAGATTGACGGACAAAGGTTCAATAAAAAGTGCAAAAATCTTAAACAAAACTCAAATCAAAACTGCAAACTTCTGCGTCCTAAAGTGATTGCAGGCCAGTACCGGTTCCTGGGTTTCCGCTGATCCAGGACCTCACCTGTGGACACACGTTCGATGTTCAAATTAGCTATTAGTGCGCAACCCTTTCTTCTCACACTTTAACCGATTCGCTTCAAGTCCTTTCCTTGCTACTCTTCCAGTAGACGATCTCTTATAGAATCGCTTTGTGTCGAACATTTCAGGGAATCACATTCGGAAACTGCATGTACTTTACTATCGTCACAATGAGCACGGTCGGATTCGGAGACTATTCGCCAAAAACTGACTGGGGGAAATTCTTCATCTCTTTCTACATAATGGTGGCCCTGGGCATATTCGCCTCCTTCATCCCCGAGATTGCCGAGATCATCACCAGTCGAAGTCCCTATGCCGGCCGTTACAAGAAGGAGCACGGCAGGCGTCACGTGGTTGTCTGCGGAGCCGTGACCAAGGAGTCCATTGAGAGCTTCCTGGAGGATTTCCTGCACGAGGACCGAGAAGACACTGATGTTGAAGTTGTCTGCATCAATAAGAAGGCGCCCAGCTTGGAGTTTCAGTCCCTGTTGAAGAGGAACTTCGGTCATCTAGTCTACTTTATTGGTAGCGTGCTCAATCCGACAGATTGTCAGTGAGTTCGGGATAGCTTGATGATTCTGTGCATTTTTGCTTGGTTTCCTGTGATCAGTCTGTATCTACTTGGGATCACTATATGGCTCACGTCTTAAATCTGGTGCCTAGATATGCTTCTAATTGACTTAGCCTATCCATTGAACCTTTTCCGCGCTGAATTCCAACCGCAGACGAATCCAGCCATTTCCAGCGTTTATCACTTTGATCAGTATTTTCGTTTTTCACCCAACTCCAGGCGAGTCTGTCTGGAGTCCTCAGCGGCCGCCATCATCCTGTGCAACAAGTACGACGAGGACCCAGATGCCGAGGACGCATCCAACATCATGCGGGTGATCTCTATTAAGAATGTATCCCCGAAGACTCGATGCATCATTCAGCTGCTGCAGTATCACAACAAAGGCTATCTGCTGAACATTCCCAACTGGGATTGGCGGCTTGGTGACGAATGTCTCTGCGTGGCCGAAATGAAACAGGGCTTCCTGGCTCAGAGCTGCCTCGCGCCGGGCTTCTCAACCCTGATGGCAAACCTGTTTTCCACGAGGGCCATGAGCGACTCGCATCTTATTGGCAGCTGGGAGAAGGACTATCAGGATGGCAGCGCCATGGAGATTTACTCCGAGTACTTTAGCGACTCCTTCGTGGGAATGACCTTTCCAGGAGGCGGTGATGCTCTGCTACAACAAGCTGCGGGTGATTCTATTCGCCATCGAAGCCAAGAACAGCGAAGGAGACCGCTTCCTTTCAATCAACCCCCCAGGCAGATCCGCCATTATTTACAACGCTGTCATGGATTTTTTGTTGCTGACTCTCAAGAGGAGGTTCGAAGGCCTACCTGTACTGCAACAGGTGCCACCGGGACTTGGCCGATCCCCGCCAAATTCGGAAATGCAGCTGCCAGACGGAGGTCAGCGGCCCGGAATCGCCGGGTCACGACGGTGCTCATGAGGTGACACGTCTGAGAGGCAACAGCGCAAATGTTCGCCGACCCGAAATTCAGGTTGCCTCACGGAAGAAGGTGCTGGCGCGCGGTGCAAGAGACGGAGTTTGGGGCTGACGAGCAGCAGCGTACGGCGAGTACTCCGGCGACGACCCAAGCAAGCAGTCGACTGAATACTTCGACCTAACAGGCATGTTTCATTGGTGTCCCGAACGGAATTTCGAGGATGTAATGCTGAAACCCGGTAGTGCTGCTCGGCTGAATCTGCGCGAGCACTACATAGTGATAGTGTTTGCGGACAGTGACTCGCACCTCATCGGTCTACGCAGTTTTGTCATGCCGCTGAGAGCCAGCAACTTTCATCTGAGAGAGCTGAAACCTATTGTGTTTATTGGAAATTTGGAGTTCTTACAGAAAGAGTGGCAGTCGTTAAAGAACTTCCCGAAGTTGTACATGTTCCCCGGCTCGCCCATGAACCGCGTCATCCTGCGCAGCGCCAAGATCAACCTTTGCGACATGTGCGTCATTATGAGCGCCAAGTCCAAGTGGAAAGAGCAAATGGATCCCTACCTAATGGACAAGGAGGTCGTGCTGTGCACTCTCAACATTAAGGCGATGTCATTTGCCGACGAACTGGATACAAGCGTTCAAGCCCAGATGCAGGCATTTCAGAGCAAGGACGCCCAGGCGAAATCCATGATGTCCAAGGTCGCCGTGCCGATTCTCACCGAAATTTTCGTGGGAAAAAACATCCAATTCTTAGACCAAGACGACAACGACTCGGACGAGGAGGAAATCTACAACTCTCAGCCGTACGCCTGCGGCAACGCGTTCACTACTGACGTCCTGGATTCGCTCATGTCCACAGTGTTCTACAACATGAACGCCATGACCCTCATTCGAACTCTGGTGACCGGTGGTGCAACGCCAGAGATGGAGGTGCTCATGGCGGAAGGCCTCAGCATGGACGGTACGGAGGCTACTCCAGAGATTGAGGCCAACAGAAACCGTTGCCGCATCATGCAGCTGTCGATGTTGGACGCCAGGCTGCGCCCCTACGGCCAGTTAACCTACGGCGAGCTGTTCACTGGCGTTCTGAAATCGCACGGTATTCTCTGCTTCGGTGTCTACCGGTACAGGGACAGCTACAATATGGGCGAGCCGCAGACCACGAAGCGGGTAGTTGTCACGAACCCGCCAGCCGAATTCCGGCTGCTTAACTCCGATTTAGTGTACTGCTTGGTGCCGTTCCAGTGATGAAGTACAGCTTCATCACAGGAGTACATGTAGCACAGCTAACATCGTGTGAGAGTAGGTCCGGTAGACTGCTCGGACCACAGTTTTAATTTGTTATTTTTGCAGTAAGTTTTTGGACAATTTCATTACCCTTAAAATTAAGCCAATTAATGAGGTCACAAAGGATCATATTTTGTTTAATTAAAAAAGAAAAGATATAATCCTTTATGGAGTAGCTAATTCAAGGTCTGCGTAAGATGAGTAAGAGATTTTTGTTGTTTTTTGACGATGATTGGTCTTTCAGATAGTATGATGGTTTTAAAGATGGGAGATTTAATGCTCTGCGATTCATAATTATCGGTCGATGAGATTGAACTGTCGAATTTTCCTCAGATAATTCGATTGAAGCTCGAGTCTCATTTTATGTTTTTCGATTTTTTACTTTAATTGGGTTGCGTTTTTTTGCTTCTTTAATTAGCAAGCCTCACAATTTTCAAGTATTCCGAGCCCAAATCTGCTGCTTTACTGCTTTGCTTCTGACATGCACTCTTTACTTTCCCTCTTAGATGCAAGGCTCACAGTTTTGGAAATTGAAAACATTGCCAGTAGCGCAACCAGAAATTTGTTGAGGGGGGGGCGGATTCTGGAAGGTGGCTCTGTTTTGGTGAAAATTCGCTTGGCCCCTTTGATTTTTTTCCGGTCTCCGCCTTAAGCCTTAGGCGACCGCCCCCCCCCCCTGGTTGCGCCACTGAACATTGCGAGTTGTTTTTGTAAAAAAAAATCCAATCGTTTCTTCCCTTGCATCTATTTATAACAACTTGAAAATGTTCAATTAAATTTACTTCTTTTAATGGTACGAAATGCCTGCCCCCTAGCCTAAAACTAAGGACCTCTAGCAGTATACTGCAATGGTCCTTTCCTAAAACCTGTGTGCCGCCGAATAGTGCCGTGACCGACCTTATTGTCGTGATCTTTTTGTTTTTCTACTGCACTATATGATGCATCTATTCTATCTTTCCGTTTAAATTTCAAAATACCATCGACGTTTAAACATTGAGGGATAAAATTAATATAAATATAAATATAGAATTAAGGCATAGCATAACTGATGCAACAGTCCGAGCTGAATTTTAAATTTCAAAAGATTAAATTCATTTTATAACTGTTTAACACCACGAACAAGATCATGTGTATTTTAGGATTGGTTCAAACAATAAAAGTTCGGACTGTAGCATTCAGGATCGATTGCTATGTACGTAGTTTTACAAGCATCTAACAGTTTAATGTAGTGTTTCACAAAATCAATGTATTTCACATATAAATTTTTTTTCTTTCGACAGAAAAATAAATTTGGAACGAATGTTTAGCTAGGTGTTTATAACATGTAAGCCGTATTTTTGTTGTCATCACCTCTGAGCTGAGCTCTGGCTCCGCTTAGTTAAGCTAAATAGAAGTTAATCTTCCTGTTTTTAACTGTGAAATGAAATGAAATCATATATAGCCAAAAACGAAGAAATCTGCTGGGATAAGTTGCCAGATGATTGCCAGAGCAGAGGTAAGTAATATAGGGGCCATGCAATGTGTAGTACATGAACTGTAGATAGGGTAGTACACGGAAACCGTAGTAGTAGGATCCCTTAGACTTGGAAAATATCTCAAATTTAAATATCCGCTCGAAGTCGAAGGAATCATTAAAAGAGACCAGACTTTAGCAAAAAGCGAATAATTCCAACTAAAATTAATTATTTTTTTCAGTAAACCATATTGTGTCAGGAACGGAATACATTCGATAATGATCCTTGTTACGTACATTCGAAAAGGAGGATCAGAAAGGAGTTATATTTGGAAATTTGATTGAAATGAAATGAGTCACATTACATGATCCTTTGTAGTGTTTCAATTTTGTCATAACTTTGATTGTTTAAGCTGTCGAGGCTCATGCATCCAGGGAAATTTAAAGAGGTGAAAATTTGCTTAATTTGAAGTTGCGATTAAAATTGACCCAAGTATATGTATTATCGGGAAAAAGTAGTCTTTATTTTGACGAGCTCTGTTTTTTTTAAAAGTAAAAAATACTTCTTTAATACTACTTATAAATTTTACAAGTCACGTCTAAGCTCGCAACCTTTCAGTTGTTATAATAAGATAAAAATTTAAACAGCCAAAACAATGTTTAGCGCACTGATCGATCGCGCGGGCTCGATCATTGAGATCTAGATCGGCCTACGGTTCAGGCCTATCTGGAGTCTAGACTGAGCACTACTTTTTATGACTCATGATTGCAAGTAACAGGATTAAATGACTCCCTCACGAATATACATCTAGGCATAATAGTGTTCGTTGGTTATTGAAGTTAAAGAAATGTGCATAAATTGTAAAGCAGCGCTGGTTTTATTTTTATCTATTTTTCAATTAATAAATGTCTCCTTTAAAATAGGCCTAGGCCCCTACTTGTTAACATCCACTATACCAATACTAGTAATAATAACAAAATTAGTTTTGTTACTCTATAATAGCAAAATTTTAACTTAGGATAAGCCTAAGCCTATTTTATTTCTGTGTAGCATTTTAATAAATTTATAGGCCTAGGCAGACTAAGGCAGTGCATATCCCCACGGTACTGTAGGAATAATTTCTGTCTTATTCCAACAGTACTGTGGGAATAATTTTCTGCTTATCCACACAGCACACTAACATTAACAAGATAGCTGCCCCATCTTTTACATATGCCGTGGTAATAATTTTCTGCTTATCCGCACGGCATACTGACAAGATAGCTGCCATATCTTTTACATATATATGCTGTACGTGAATAGTTTATAGCTTTTTAAAGGGAATTTAAATTGAGGATACTAAGAAGCTGTTGATCTGGATCAACACCATGACCAGCGTTTTTGGCATTCTTTTCTCTTATGATGCCTGCTATGCATTTCAAATGGACGGCCCCTGTTCATTTTATGATGCCCATAGAAAGCATATGGCATAGGCGTGATGGTGTAGTTTCTGTATAATTTTTGTTTTATAGCTATACACATATTTTGTATTTCGTATACTTGATAGATTGTTGTTCATTAATGAAAGGCAAGTTATATATTCTGTTTCGTTTTACGATGCCTTTGGTGTAATTCAGTCCATTATAGGCATCGCAAAACGAAAGTGAGGGGGGTTATTTTGGGTCCTTAAATTGGTTTACCACTTTTGTCTCCTCTTCTTTATCAATTCTCAGGACTCTTCATATAATGTATAAGTTCAAGTCCAAGAGTGCTGCTATAATATCCATTTCGTTTAGCAATGCCCCAGACGTTGTAATTATTCATAAGGCATCATAAAACAAAACTGATTATAATGGCTCGATAGCTTCAGTTGCTAATGAGGGTGGACACAATGTTAAAGTATGTGAGTCGTGACATTTCCGTGGAAATATAGTTAGAAGTACAAACCAACTGTGTGACTGAATTTAAGACCTCTGAAACACTGCTCTCTTCCATTGTAAAGTATACATTTTTAAACCCTTCTTGCTTATTTAACATGGGCATTGTAAGACGAAACAGATACAATTTTGGGCATCGTAAGATGAAAGAATGCTGCGTTTTTTTGTATTAAAAAAGCTATTAAATCTTTATTTCTATTAAACAAATTGTCAAGCAAAGTTATGTTGTTAGGCCTATACTGCACTTAAATCGTAAGTGCTGAACTAAATTATCCCACAGCACATGTAAAAGATAGGCCAGCTATCTTGTCAGTGTGCCATGCGGATAAATAGAAAATTATTCCCATGGTACCATTGGAACAAGACAGAAATTATTCCTATGGTACCGTGGGGATAAGCACTGCCAAATTTATATGACTGTCATCTTTGAGTATACTATTAGGGCCTAATGTTACAAAATATTTTTAATAGGACCATTAGGCAATTAAAAGTTAGAACTGGCTTGAGCAAGGAAGTGAACTTCTTAAGGCTCATTCCATATAAGATGGACATATTTGGAAAATAGAAAAAAGTCAATATTTTTGCTTGCCATTGCCTAATTAGCCTATTTTTTACCAAATGTTTATATTGTGCAATATATACAATCTAAGAATAAAGGAATGGTAAAATGTTGGATTAGTATGTTATCAATTGGCAAAAAGTCATTTTTGTAAAAATTTGGACATTTTTCGAAGCAAAAGACATCATTAAGATTTTGTACCTTTTAAAAACAAATAGAAAGCTTTTGAAGGTTGAAACAAACTATAGATAAAAGTATAGTACTTGCATCATCAGATAAAAGCATTGGTGACCAAATAATCTATTATATTTTTAATGTATTAGTACCTCAAAGTTACTGAATTGACAGAAAAAAATATGTTACAACCATAATGTTACGACCATAAGGCTGCCTTTTCTTTTGTATCTTTGTTGCCTTTAAGTTTATATATTCTAATAAAAGAGTATAATTTCTAAAGATGTTCTTAGTCAAATTTTAAAAATGTATTGCAAAATATCAAAAATGAAAAATGTTATAAGACTTTTACCTTTTAGTTTCTATATGTCAAAAATCCTGTCGTTACGACCATAAGTGTCATTTAAGGTTTAATAGCATCTATACTAATGATGATATCTATATGAAACTCTATAAATATATTCTAGACAAAATAATCTTTCATTTAAAATATTGGTTTAGTATATTCTATTATTAGATTTCATTTTATAAGTAAAAATAACCTGTCATGTTACGACCATGCTTATATGGAATGAGCCTTAATACTTCTGATTTTAATTTTTATAAAATTGTTTTTTTAATTATTAATAGTATAGGCAGTGGCAGATCTAGAGTTTCATTTTGGAGGGAGGGCAGTCCAAGTTTTGGGTGTCAATAAGGAGTATGAGAAGCGCCAATTTTTAAGCTAAAAGGTCCAAAAAATGTGTGTAAAGGGCAAAAAATCAAGCTTAAGGGCCCAAAAAAGGCATTTAGATGTGAAAAATCAAGTTTAAGGGGTGTAAATTTAGGTTTTTTTGGGGGGTGCTATATGTTTTGTCAAGCTATTTGAGGGGGGCAGCCCTATCTCCCCCCACTCCTCCCCTAAATTTGTCCCTGAATATAGGTTAAGCCTAAATTAAAGACTAGTGAGAATTTAAAACTTATAAATTTCTAACTTTTGAGTATAAGGCCTATAATAGGCCTATCATAGATAAAATATTAATATTCTCAAATTGTTTATTAAACTATTTTTTCAATGTTTCTCACATTTTCTCTATTTTAGAAGCATGTTTAGATATCCTTCAAGCTATAAAACAGTAAAAGTAATAACATTGTTTTTTGAGCACTTTTTCCATCTTTAGCAATTCCTAAAAATTCTTAACATTTTAAGGGCAGCCTCCTAATATAGTGTTAAAGACTTGATAGTTAATGGTCTTAGCAAAAACATAAGTCTAGTTACTTAGACTTCCTTTCCCTCTAACCAATTCATCCCTTTGGACCATAGACACTTCCAATGGTTTCCATGCATTTTGGTGCCCATGCTTTTTGGTGCCCTAGTTTATGACACCAAAATGATGATAATAAAAAAGAAATTCTATAAAAACTATAATAAATACTTTACAAAACATTTGATATTCCTAATAAAAATAGTACATGTTAATTTTGTTAAACTGGTGCATTTCTTAAATTTGGAAAAAAATGGCTAATTTAACTGCATGCATTTGCTATACGACGTACCATGCAAATATGCAATATAAGCTGGCTGCACTTAGCAAGCGTGCTAGTGCTATGAAGACTTAGTTTGGTAAATTTGAAATCCATCAACAATGCTACATGTAGCTTTGATGGAAATTATGAAATATGACAATTCTATACATGTATTTTAGTTAGTATTGATTTTTTGAATCATACAAATGTTTCTTTTCACAAAACTGCCTAAGAAATGAAGCAAATATTATTTACTGAACTGAAATATTTTGGGGCATAACTTTTGAACCAAAATCTGTAAGGTTTTTTACAAGCGCATTTGGGACATTATTTTGAAATTTTGATGCGGCGGAGATGTGGCTATAGCGTCATGGTCAAGTACATACAATCAAGTAATCAAAAATCATTTTTTAATTAAAACACTAGGTCAGCTTAACAAAATGACCTTAGTTTTTCAAAGTAAATAAGAACTAAAAAGACAAAGCACTTATTACTACATTAGGGCTTAATTTCTATATTTTTGTGTCCAATTCTAATGTATAATTTGGGCACCGAAATGCCAGGCACCAAAATGCCAGGCACCAAAAAGCGTGGATACCCTTCCAACAAGCATTAGTGCCATGTCAAACAATACATGTCTGATTTATCCTTTTTGTTTGCAACTTAGCCTTGTACTTTTCAGTTAGCCAATTCCTTTTGTCTACCATGCTCTTCTCTACAGACAATCTCAGCTGTTAATTTATCACAAATATTTCAGCTAACCTGTTTGCTAGTTAATATAAATAATATAAGTTTAACTTATAGCCTTTACTTCTTTTTTGCCCCACTCTAGTTTAAAGATAGAAAAAAGTGCTTAAAAAACAGTTGTTAATTTTATTGTTTTAATAGCTTAAAGGATGTCTAAACATGCTAAAATCAGCTTCTAAAGTGGAGAAAATGCAAAAAACATCCTCTAAAAACAAGTGGCTGACAAAATTATTGATACTCATAGTCTGTAACAACTACTCTCTTGACTTGTTCGAGGATTTATTAACCCTCAACAAGATTACCAACACTTGTAGTCTGTAACAACTACTCTCTTGACTTGTTTAAGGATTTATTAACCCTCAACAAGATTACCAACATTTGCAGTCTGTAACGACTACTCTCTTGACTTGTTCAAGGATTTATTAACCCTCAACAAGATTACCAACACTTGTAGTCTATAACAACTACTCTCTTGACTTGTTTGAGGATTTATTAACCCTCGACAAGATTACAACACTACTCTCTTGACTTGATCTGCTCACGGCTAGTGCAACTGCAAACACTTTAGATAAACCATTGGAGCATACACCAACAAAAATTGGATTAGCATCTATCTTAATAAGAAAGTTGCTTTGCCTATTAGGCCAGTTAGAGCTATTTGGAACTATGCCACAGTCTCCATTTAGACACCCAGCTATGCCAAACAATATGGTTGGCTGACTCATGTTTCTAATTGTCAAATATGACAATAGAATCATTCAGCCCATTGACACACTAAGCAGCTATGATAGACTATATGCTAGTGATAGTCAAACCTCTTGCACACAATCAGGGTGCAACAATTTTTCAATTGTCACCTGTATGGAGGATGGGCACAGCCTCACATTATGGACGCTACAATGCCTCCAAAAAGCAGATCAATTCACCTTGCAATTTTGAGGCTTTATTATCCCTCAGATTAAAGATTGACCCACATAGTCAAATAAAAGTGACTACTCTTAGCAGCTGCCTTGAGCCACAACAGATGCAAGGGTTTGTAGGTTAGCATTTTCAGTCAACTGCTCAACTCTAATTTATTGGCTGAAGCAGGGTTCCATTATCCCTTGCTGGTGGCCATATACCAACACTGCAGACACTTTAGACAACCCAATGGAGCATGCTCTAGCAAGAGCTAGAATAACGTCTATCTTAAAAAAGAAACGCTACCTTAGAACTGGGCTAGTAAGAGCTTTTGGAACCATGCCATAGCTCCATCTAGACACCCAGCTGCACTAGACAGAGTAATCTGATATACTAAATAACCATGACAGACTATATGCCATTGGGAGTCAAACCTCTCTAGCACAATAAGAATGCAATAGTTTGTCAAAGAGCCAACAAAGCTATCACCTGCAAGGAGGGTGGGCAGAGCCTCATATTACAAGTGCTAGCGTTTGTTGATATATGGCACTTCACCCCTCACAGTTTAGCTTAGTAGTTGCCTTGAGTCCCACTAGAAGCAAGGATTGATTATCTATTGCAGGTCAGCATAGCAGTTGCCTTGAGCCACAACAGAAGCAAAGATTGATTATCCATCACAGGTCAGCATAGCAACTGCCTTGAGCCACAATAGAAGCAAAGATTGATTATCTATCGCAGGTCAACATAGCAGCTACCTTGAGCCACAATAGAAGCAAAGATTGATTATCCATCGCAGGTCAACATAGTAGCTGCCTTGAGCCACAACAAAAGTGAGGATTGATTATCCATTGCAAGTTAGCATAGCAGCTGCCTTCAGCCACAACAGAAGCAAGGATTGATTATCCATTGCAGGTCAGCATAGCAGCTGCCTTGAGCCACAACAGACAGGAAGACTAGTCTTATCTGTAACTTCATCGAGATTCGGGTCAATGGGAGCTGATCCCTGTGGATTTGCTAGATCACTTGGTCTAGATCACTGAGGAATTCCGACTGAACTCCCAAAATCTTATTCAGAACATTTTCATTTGGAAAACCTAAAATTTGGGTCTACAATCAGAATTTAGCAGTGTTCCACGTGAAAAATTTTGAAAAATGCAGCTGGAACAGCTTTCCTTTTTCCAAACTTTTGCAGGTCACATTTTCTAGAAAAAAGGCTATTTTGGGCCAAAAATTCTGATTTAGGCCTTCACTTGGAACTCAATTAATTAATCAGGCCCGGATCATAAAATTCTGGGTGAAAAGTACAATGGGTTCTTACAGACCGGATAATACTAAGGCATCTTGATTGAAATCTTGTACTGTTATCTGCTTTTCAAACAAGATTCGCACCATGTTACCTTGTAAAATTCCGATTCAAACAAAGATTCAATCAACCAAGATAACAGAGAATTATCTGGTGGCAAATCTTGAATTGTTATCTGATTTTCAAAAAAGATTTTCACTTTGTTATCCTGTAAAATTCAGATAACTCACCAGATAACAGTCAAACAAGAAAAAAATATCTGGTGGTGAATCTTGTCATGTAATCTGATTTCTAAACAAGATTTGGGCCATGTTATCTGGTGAAATTCAGATAACTTACTAGATAACAGGCAAACCAGATAACTCTAAAGTTACCTAGTGACAAATCTGGTGGTTTCACTAGTTTCACACCTCAAACAAGGAAATCGGTAGTGAATCTGACAAGATTTGCAAATTATCTTATGGTGTTATCTGGTTTATTTACCAGAAGGTAGCCACAATGCTATATTAGAAAATTTAGAAATTGAGACAAATGGTCAGACACCTTTTGTCCACTTATTCCAATAAGGCCTAGGCCTGCAAAAAATTTTTGTTGTGTAACAGGGCTAAACTTTTTTATTGAAATTGAAATTTTTATTGAACAGGCATCTTGCTTCTCTATATTATAATCTTTCCATTAAGTTTCCAAAGTTAGATTAATAGTTTTTATAATACCTGTACTTTTATAGATATTTGTACTTCTGGTTGCATATATATCTTTTGGTAGTAAATAGGCCTATATTTATCTACTGGTAGCATATGTATTTGTACTGTACTTTTGGCCTGAGCAATCTTATGGCACTGTCTACCCTATCCCTATGCTCCTCTAAGAAATTTTATTCTTTCAGTCCTGGGCATTCCCAGGATCAGAGGGTCACAGCTTACTTGCTAGGTATTCTGCCCTAAGGCAGGTTTCTCAGATTCTGAGTCTAGATTACTCTACCCTATGGTAGGATTTCTGCCTTCTAAAGGCAATTTCTCATATTCTAAATCTGGATATCTCATTCTCTGAAAATGGATTAAACTCTCCCAATCTTGGGGCTATTCCAAGTTGCTATCTACTACTCATAATAAGTAACACAAGCAAATACAAGCCCTGAGGCTGATTTTACTTTCATCTCACATGAAGTAATAGGCTTTGAAAAACTGAACTAGAACAAGTTCAAAACAAGCTGATCAATTTTTATTATTTTTCTGGCTCTCAACTGGCTTCCTTTTATAGTAAAAGTTTTCCTACCATTTAAAACAAAACAGGAATATATATAATATATAAAATATATGGAACATAAGAAATATTTTTAATATTTGCATAATATAACAACAGTAGTATTTTTGAAATGCAATTTTCTAAGACACTTTGTAGTAAATATTGGGGCCTATTACAATTGTTTTTTTATTGGCTTCTAGGCCTAATGTATTTCGCAGAAATTTTTGCAGATAATTTTGTATTAAAAATTTCTTACTTTTTTATTCCTTATCCAATTTTTATGTGTGATACCTCATTCTTTTGCATTTTTCTATATTTTCAACTTTCAAGAATTAAATTTTTGATCATATGTTATTTTCATATTTTTCATTTGTATTCTTCCACTCTGTAGTTACTATTTGCCCATCACATTCAGTGGCAGATCCAGACGGGGGTGGAGGGGATTTATATGAAAAAAAACAAATAAATATCCTTCCTATTAATACTAAAGGTAATTTTGTGTTGTTTTAACTTATGTTCATAATGGATACCCAATTAGTAACTTGCTTCAAGTTTTATAAAAATTTAAGTAATAGAAGTAGCTTTAAATACCAAAACTTGAAAAAGTTATAGATATGACTACTATATCTTAGTTAAAAGTTTTTCTTATAAATTTCTATTTATAAGAAAATCCTATTTCATTTTCTCATGATAATCATTGATTGAATGATTATCATGAGATTGATTGATTGATTATAGTTTTTTTTGGCTATTCTTAAATGAAAAATCTTTGTTTATGTTTTTTTAGACAGATAGTTTTTTAGATAGATTTTTAGATAGATGCTGCCTTTATATCAATTATAGATAGTTGAGCTTGCATATGTAAAGTTCTAGAAGCATTGGTGCACCTATATATGAGAAGCGAAATAAGGGATGCTTTTGATATCTTTTCTGTTATCTGCTTACCTAGGTACCTTTGTCCATAGTCAGATCATGTTCTGCAATGGACATTCCCTACTTCGGTAGCAGATTTTTTTGTAAACAAGAGCTAAGTTTCACCATGTCAAAATAGCAATTCATCACTGCTCCTGTTGGCAGTCCCTGGGTACCGCGCGACATCTCCATGGCAACAATCAGAGCAGTTGGCGGAGGTGACGAGTGCTCCGGCATAGCCCTGGCCCGGCTAAGCGAGGAGCGCAAAGCCTGGCGAAAGGATCATCCATTTGGCTTTGTTGCCAAGCCGACTACTAACCCAGACGGCACGATGAACTTGATGATTTGGGACTGCAAGATTCCCGGCAAGAAGTCGACCATCTGGGAGGAGGGCCTGTATACCTTGCGCATGTATTTCAAAGAGGATTATCCAAGCTCGCCGCCAAAGTGCAAGTTCGAGCCGCCTCTATTCCACCCGAACGTGTACCCGTCTGGCACTGTGTGCCTCTCACTGCTTGACGAAGAGAAGGACTGGCGTGCCGCCGTCACGGTCAAGCAGATCCTGCTGGGCATACAGGAGCTGCTGGACTCGCCAAATATTAAAGACCCAGCTCAGGCTGATGCCTACACCTGCTTTATGTGAGTTTTGCTAATTCTTAGTTGAAACAGCGAGTTTTTAGGGTTGGCACCTGTGCGTGCAGCAGTTGCTGTGGGGAAGGGAGGCTGTTCCGTAGGCCCAAAGGCTGTTCCGTCTGTCTCTATGGCTGTCTCTGACTCTGATTGTCCATCCCTGGCTGTCTGTCTGTCTCTTTGTGATTGACTGCCTGTGCCTGTCCTGTGTGTTTGTGTTTCTGTCTATGTGTCTGTCTGTCTATGACTGTCTGTCTGTCTGTCTATGTCTGTCTGTCTATGACTGTCTGTCTGTCTGTCTATGTCTGTCTGTCTATGACTGTCTGTCTGTCTGTCTATGTCTGTCTGTCTATGACTGTCTGTCTGTCTGTCTATGTCTGTCTGTCTATGACTGTCTGTCTGTCTTTCTGTCTGTTTGTCTGTCTGTCTCTGTGTGCCTGTCTGCCTTTCTGTTTAAGATGCCGAAAGTCTGACAAACAGGAAAATTCATTGCAGTCAATACGGCTAGATGCAAACTGCAGACTTAAATTTTTAAAGTGCTTGAAATCTTTGAACCAATTTTGGCTAAATGAAATTCAGATTTTGATTTCAAGAATTAAAGCGAATAAAAAACCAGCTGATGTTAAAGTACAAGAGATTAACAAGCCAAAGAGCGCGTACTGCCCGCCTGTCTTCTTATTTTATTCCACACTGCCTGGCATTTCAGTCAAAACCGTCGAGAATACGAAGTGAAAGTGAAACAACAGGCCAGCCGATTCAAGAATCCCAACATGTGACTGTCGCATGGATAAGAGAAATTAAGAGCAATTTCTATGTGCATATATTTATTATACTCGTACATGTTATATTTATACTACTTATTAGAAATGCGCGATAAGTAGTGTTGTTTCAACAAGCTTCTCAACTTGCGTGTCCAAGTATTCTGCCTATCAGTCTCATTCATTCATTATTCGCGTCTGTTATTTTTTTAATTTTGCCATTTCCCCTTATGTATTTGATTGTAAGGCCCAAATACTATATATGTAAGTCGAAATCTCCCTGATCTACCTTTGTTCTCTCTCTTTCTGTATGTCTCTCGTTGTACCGGCGTAATAACTAGCATTTGATTTTCATTTTTTAAGTCAACTTTGAATGCAAACAAGAAACTTTAATGACAACAAACGGTGCGCGTTTAAACAATTCTTTTTTGGCTGGGAAAGCTCCATTGTTCGTTTTTTGTGGTTTGGCTGTGATGTATTCTAGTATTTTTGGCTAGATTTCTATGACCCACATCGTGAAGTTAGCCACTTCATGTCCCATTCCATATCCCAATCACTCCTTGACCCATGCAGAAATCCCAACCATCTGTGACCCAATCCAGATAATCTAACCATCTATGACCCAATCCAGATAATCTAACCATCTATGACCCAATCCAGATAATCTAACCATCTATGACCCAATCCAGATAATCTAACCATCTATGACCCATTCCAGCTATCCCAACCACTCCTTGACCAATGCAGAAATCCCAACCATCTATGACCCAATCCAGATAATCTAACCATCTATGACCCAATCCAGATAATCTAACCATCTATGACCCATTCCAGCTATCCCAACCACTCCTTGACCAATGCAGAAATCCCAACCATCTATGACCCAATCCAGATAATCTAACCATCTATGACCCATTCCAGCTATCCCAACCACTCCTTGACCAATGCAGAAATCCCAACCATCTATGACCCAATCCAGATAATCTAACCATCTATGACCCAATCCAGATAATCTAACCATCTATGACCCATGCAGAAATCCCAACCATCTATGACCCAATCCAGATAATCTAACCATCTATGACCCAATCCAGATAATCTAACCATCTATGACCCATTCCAAATATCCCAACCATCTATGACCCATTCCAAATATCCCAACCATCTATGACCCATTCCAAATATCCCAACCATCTATGACCCATTCCAGCTATCCCAACCATCTATGACCCATTCCAGCTATCCCAACCATCTATGACCCATTCCAGCTATCCCAACCATCTATGACCCATTCCAGCTATCCCAACCATCTATGACCCATTCCAGCTATCCCAACCATCTATGACCCATTCCAGCTATCCCAACCATTTTTGACCCATTTCGGATATCCCAACTGCCCCGTGCCTAATCCCAGATATCCCATCTTATGAATTGCTCATTAGAATGGCAAGTACAGCTGATACAGGTATAGCCAAGGAAACCGTCATTATAGCCATTCACCTGCATGCTCTATAGGCATCATGGCATCCATCGCATCTCTGCGCACCCTGTTCGCCAAGTCCGCCTTCGGCCTCGCGCCTCGCCGCGGCTGCTCCACCGCCGCCGCCGCCGTCTCGGAGGCTGCCAACACTTCGTCAAAAACTGACGCCGCCACCGTAGAGCTGCGCGGAACAGTCGAGCGGCTGCTGACGGCCGGGCCGAAGCACTGTCTGTTCATCATGCGAACCCGCGTTACCAAGCCGGATTTCAATACGCCAATCAGCTTCCAGCACAATGTGAAATCGTTCGGGCCGCAAGCTGATAAAGCCAATTCGCTGGCCAAGATTGGGGCCCGGCTGCAGGTGCAGGGCATTCTCACCTACGAGAGACGCTTCCGCAACAAACCAGCTGGCGAGGACAATCCCTACAGATGCGTTATCGAGGCCGTGAACATCAAATCTGATGACTGAGACAATTTGCAAGGGAGGGGGGGGACCAGACCAGGAGTGAATTAGCATTGAATTGAGCAGCAAGAATTGAGCGTGTATAATAATTGCATTTGTTTAAATACACGCTTAAACTTGTTTTGTGTTCAGTTAGTGCACTCTAGCTCTAAATAGTCTCGTGGGTCCCTGCATATACTACTAGTACTAGTAGTAGTAGTAGTCTAAATTGTTCTGTCAACCATCGCTATTCGACACGCTGTTATTGCACAGCTTAACATCCGTTTGGAGCACTTTCAAAGTTAAATATATAATTATACATATTTTGTACTGGAAAGTGTGTTCAACAGCTTATACTGTTAATTATTCGATCTTGTGAAAATTTTGAAACCATAAAAATGCCTTTTTTATTGCGGTTTTTTACTTGTTAAAGTTCACTTATAGCGAGAAGAAGGATTTAGACTTTCATGTCATTTATTAGTTTAAGGCTAAAAATTAATAAAAAATGAATAAAGCTTTAATTCACATTATATTCGCGAAGACACATTTATTGATCACCAACAGTAGGCAATGTGAACAGTGAATTTATATTTTTGTGTTAAAGGATATAACAATAGCAAAATAAGTAACATCTGAAAGGTTGAAGTGAAGTGCAAAATTTTCAAATCAAAGGAGAGCCAACGGCACATCAGTCTGTGGTATGTCGACGGCTGGAAAACGGGAACAGTGGCTGTGATAGCGAGTGACAATATAAAATTCCGTATCTAGAGATCCAGTGAAATACTTTAATCAGAGAATCTACAAAAGTGAATAAATGGTATATATTCCCCTATATCGGTCGATAAGCGAGGCATGAAATTTTCGCCCTAGACACTTGGGATTAATGGGGAATATGTGATGTATCCACCACTTGCCCCGGGCGAACGTCTATATGGCCTCAGTGTAAATTTCAAAAGGATCCCAAATTGTCTGAATTGAATTTCCGCCAGTTTTTTTAGAACTAGACTTTGATCAAAATTAAACGTGAAAAGGTGTACTACGAGCGTATATTGCTTTACTTCTTCGTCCTCTTACTAACTTTTGGACAAACTGTGTCGCTGTGTATGTTTCAACAGTGCAATACGCACTTCGTAAGCATACATGTAATGTAGTTTCAATTTTTCTATCTGGAAGACAGCTGCATAATTTCTCAAAAAGGCCATGCCAAGTTAATAAACCAAAAAGCTCTGATGTACTCGTAGCTATTCTGTAGTCAAAACCAGATCAGAGAGCTGGCAATGAGGTGTACGTGCGCACCGCGTCCTGCTGTCTGGCCGTTGTCATGGACTGCATTGACCGCTGCTGAGAGGCCTGCACATGCAGCCGCCTGGCCAAGTGTGCGTCCACTCTCTGGCTCAGATCCTGACGGCCGATGCGGCCAAGGGCCTCCTTCAGCGCCTCGACATTGGCGCGGGTGTGCAGCCGGCGCCAGGTGGCCAGCATCTCGGTGGCCAGTTCCTGGCGATTGCCGCGGACCTAGGCGTGTCAATGTACATGTACATGTGTGAATTTAAACAAAAAATTGCTGGATCTAGCTATCTTGCTAGCAATACGAACTATTACTAAAAGTTTCTTCTACAAAAAGAAAGCATTCAATGAAAGAAGTTGCGGCTTACCAGGCGCTTGTTGATCCGATCCACGTCAGCGTCCAGGTCCACCTGGCCACGAGGCGGATAGAACGGCAGCTGGAAGTAGAGCCGGAACCAGTCCTGCTCGATTGCCTTGGCCACGACGCGGCAGGCCATTTGGATTGGATTGCCTGACAAGTGGGAAACCGGGAGTCATAATCATTGTTTGCGACAAGAGCACTGCAGCGATGATACTCTGTATTTAAATCCTAACTTTCGTGACTTTCGTTGCAACCTTTCGGACTGCAACCTCACAGACTGCAACCTCACAGACTGCAACCTCACAGACTGCAACCTCACAGACTGCAACCTCCACAGACTGCAACGTCACAAACTGCAACCTCACAGACGACAACCTCACAGACTGCAACCTTGCAGGCTGCAACCTCCACAAACTGCAACGTCACAGACTGCAACCTTGCAGGCTGCAACCTCCACAAACTGCAACGTCACAGACTGCAACCTCACAGACTGCAACCTCACAGACTGCAACCTCACAGACTGCAACCTCACAGACGACAACCTCACAGACTGCAACCTCACAGACGGCAACCTCACATAGTGCAACCTACAGAAATTGCAACCTTTCGGATTTCAACCTTTCGGATTTCAACCTTTCGGATTTCAACCTTTCGGATTTCAACCTTTCGGATTTCAACCTTTCGGATTTCAACCTTTCGGATTTCAACCTTTCGGATTTCAACCACACAGGCTGCAATCTTTCGGACTGCAATCTTTTGGATTGCAATTTCAGACTGCAACCTTATGGACTGCAACGTACTTTACGGACTGCAACCATTTACATGTAGATGCCAACTTTCTGAAGTACAAAGTCCAAACAATTTTCTGGATAACAGACTTCAAGTCTGCATCTAACCAAATTGCAACTTTCCGTTGTGAAAGCATTGAAAAACACTCAGACGCAGTGCTTCGCTAACTCACCCAGAGTGTACTCCTCGATTTCAGGAGCCAGCATTAGGGTTGGACTGACTGACCGCTCCTTGATGAGGCTGTTCTGCAGTCGGTCGTCCAGTTGAAGATTGTGAAAAATCTTCTTCATAGAAGACGGAGACTGTTTCAGTGTGAAGATGTGGCGCAGCACCTTCTCGTATCTGGTGCTCCGTTCCAGCTTCTCCTGCAGTGCGGCAACGATTCGGGACGACTTGTCGATTTGGAACTGCAGCTCCATGGCGGCCCGCTTGTCGGCCTCGTGTTCCGAGTCCCGCTGCGCGCAGTGCTTCACTATGGACTCAGTGATCTCAACCTTCTTGCTGATCTTAGGAAAAATTGTCTTCTGTCTTTTCAGTTCCAGCGTGCTCTCCAGCTTTGCTCGCTGCATCTCCTCCTCGGTGAAGAAAGTCTCCGGGTGCCTCTTGATGTCGCCTAGCACCGTTTTGGCCCGGTGCAGATGGTACTCGCACTTCTTCATCTCCACCAAAGCCAGGTGGTGCCGCCGGCCCACGTGCTTCTTTTTCTGCTGGAAGTCGGGCAGCTCCTTCTCGTACGCGTCGATTCTCTTCAAAATGGCAGCCTGTCGGTGCTTGAGCTGCACCATCTTGGTGTACTCCTCCTGGTATTTGCGCGATGCTGACGACTGCTCCAGCTCGATGCCAACCAAGTCGTTGCCGAGGTTCTCAACGTACTCTTTGTCTAATTCGATCCAATTGTTCAGTAGCTGACAGGCCTCGCGCACCTGCTCGCAGGCCTCGGGCAGCAGCAGAAGTAACGAGATTTCTCCGCAACCGACCCGCCTGGCCAGCTGCTGCACGTTGTAGGAAAAGCCCTGAAGCCCGAGGCCGACAGAGCCGAATACGAAAAATTTCTCCGTTAGGCCCATGATGATTTTCTGCAATGAGCGAACCGTAGGAATAGGCCGGAATTTTATTTCACAAATTCGTATTTCGTATATAGTTGAATGGTTGTGCTTCATACTACTTAAGTAAGTAGGTAGGCTGTCACCCGAAATCGTGACTCAGGATGTGGTTCTCAACATGTGTAGTCAGTGTACAGTGTAGTGTAATGTCAGTGTACATGCCTGACGATTAGAAAGTCTGGGCCGTCGGCGCGCTTGCATGTGCTCAGAAGTCAGCGGAATGGGCAGAATTGCCTCAGCGCTGGTTGTGTGGGGCGATGTCGCCGAAGGTGTTGCACCAGGATGCCCACCGCCATCCGGCAAGTACACTATACACTTATACTACTTCTGTATATAGTATCCATCAGTAATAGATGATGTTTCGAACGATAAAGTTCTCTACTGATATGCGGAGCTCAAATAAGAATTCGAAGTGAAATACTTATGGGTTTTTCTCGGGGTGGCCTGGTAGGTCTTTGAATCCCACCGCTGCCACCAGTGAAATACTTATGGGTTTTTCTCGGGGTGGCCTGGTAGGTCTTTGAATCCCACCGCTGCCACCAGTGAAATACTTATGGGTTTTTCTCGAGGTGGCCTGGTAGGTCTTTGAATCCCACCGCTGCCACCAGTGAAATAGAATGGGTTTTCTTCCCGGTTTAGGCCCTTGCGGATTACCTTAAGTCTCGAGCCTCTTCAGAGGGAAGTTCTCTCAAATCTCAGTAGCGTAGGTAGTGCTACCACCAGTTCCTTCAGGTCTCGGCCTTCGATGAGGTGAGCTTCCCGTCGGAACGAAATAAACAAGTCAACGAACTCAGCACAGCGTGCAGATTTGCAGATTAATGAACAAGGCGTCCTGATCAGCAGGTCCCCGCCGGGCTCAGGGGTGGCTGGGAAGGCAGTGTTAGCCTTCCTTAGGCTTGGGCTTTAGTGGGGTCTCAGTCAGACCAGTACAAACGGATTCAGTACGCAAAGGGCACTTAGTTAGACACTGACGCACACGGGATCTTAGTGAATTCTCCGCAGATAAGAAGCCAATTCAATTCCTTGACGGAAACAAGGGGAGAGGGGTCCTATTTATAGCCGGGAAACACCCACGCACAAGACCTCGTGACTTGTTCTATTTTTAGAACTGACGTCACTTGAGGTCTCCGGCCAGGGTACACGCGGCTGTGACTCAGTTGCTATTTTTAGCAACATGAGTCACTCCTCTCCTTAGAGAAGGGAGGGGTCCGAAAGCACGTGATTCTCCCGGTAAACAGGGCCAACGAGTGCAGTAAACACGTTTACTGCACTTTAGGACTCGAAGAACGCAGAGTCTGTCATGTGACTTGCTCACATGACAGAGGAAAACGGGACGGGAACGAAACAGAGACAGCCCACAGCAGAGAAGCTGAGGGCTGAGAACAGAGACGCAGAAGGGCAGAACAGGCCAAGGGCAGCAACAGACGGGCCAAGGGGGGTGGGAAGCTGACCAGCGGCAGACAGCAACCCAGGGCGAGGGCGAGGGAGACTGCTGACAAAGTGGGACGCCTAACATCAACTAGCGGATCACTACAGAAGCAGCACCATGATCCATCTTGACCCGTCAGACCGTGCAGAAAGTCAGCAAGTCAATGGCAAAGTCATGTACAGTATAGAAGTTGCTAGGCTTGTACTTGTATCACAGTGGCGCCTACCTGCATCCGGGTGGTCAGCTCCAGCCTCTTCTGCTCGTACTTGAAAGGCGTGTCCAGATATTTGTCCGGCGATCTCTGCGTTGTGCCCCTGTAGAAGCTGAGGCAGTACTTTCTCAGGCACTGCATCACCTTTGTAAGCCGCTCATTGAATGGGGTAAACTTCTCAGGTAGGAAATCACCAACGTGCTGTTGCAGCTGCCTGACTTTTTGCATCGACTCGGTGTACTTGATGGACTCGGTGCCCAGGCTGTTGAGCGACTCCATCATGTTCTCGATGTCGAAAGTTTTGCGTATCTCGCGAATTCCGCCAGCCATCATCAGCCGCTTGAAGGTGAACAGATTCTCCCTGATGAAGTCCTCCTGAGTTTCGTGCGGGTGCAGGTAGTCCAGCTCGATCTCTCTGAGGACGACCAGCACAGCGTCGATCTCCTGGCGACAAGCGGCGCGCAAAGCCAGCAGCGATTTCGGACGCTCGCGCAGAAAACTG
This sequence comes from Macrostomum lignano, assembly GCA_002269645.1. Lineage (NCBI taxonomy): Eukaryota > Metazoa > Platyhelminthes > Macrostomidae > Macrostomum > Macrostomum lignano. Next base: position 22,702 of record NIVC01001013.1, read on the forward strand.
TCCACCGTCTGCGGCTCGCGATAAAATGCCAGCGTTGTGACCGCAGGCATGGCTGGCTGTGAGGCTCCCCGACTCTTGTTCAACTTTACTAGCCTGACGCTTGTTCAACGTTACTCTTGCCGAAAAAATAATAACAAGTTTTGTCTAACAAAAATACGGCGCTTACTTAGCTGGAGAAGGCAGACTTTCTGCGCGTGGCTGGAGCTAAAATACGTTCGTAGATGTCTGGGTTGGCAACCCACACGTTAGCGCAGGGTCCCGCATAGGCACTTGCCGCGCAGGTCTAATCTCTAGGGTGGGGACAGACAATAGATGCTCGTATCCAAGCTGAGAGAGAGAGAGAGAGAGGCTCAGACAGAGAGGACTGAGAATTGAGCAGGCTGGGCAAGCGGGAGAGAGCGCACGAGTTTGCTTCAGCTCTGTGGACTCAAGCCGTCTGTAGAAACAGTGATGGCACATCAGAGCGGGCCCAATTCGACAGGAAATACGCCGCAACTGTTAGACAGAGAGAGAGAGAGAGAGAGAGAGAGAGAGAGAGAGAGAGAGAGAGAGAACCCTAGCTACATTTTTATACACACAAGCACGAAAATAGCGTCTTCATCTTTGCGCCTAATTAATTATTTGTTAACAAAGGCACTGGGCTGGGCTTGATGGACATTGTTAATTGCTTCACTTCAGAACGCTTAAAATAATTTTAATGACGCTTGTATGAACGCTAGTCAGACGCAATAAAAATGATGCTTCGAATTTCAAGGCAGCAAGTGAATCGAAATAATGCCATGAGGTCGTGCTGACTCACTCTTAGGTCGAGCTTAAAACGATACTGATAAACCTATAATTGATAAATACGGACGGGTACCTCAACCTCTACTAGACACAGCAATTAGACCATCGATCGGGCTCCAATTAGACAAAATAATTAAAGACTCTCCTTGTACCCACCACTCAAATAATTGCATGCGTGAAGTACATTGAAGTCCTAGCAGGCAATGTACAGCACAGAACTAAGCTGGCCAATCAGCAGAGCTGAGATATTTAAGTGTACATTTAAATCTCGCAATAAGCTGATCTGTACAAAGCTGACATAAAACCAGCGCCTTGCCCTCAACCGCTGCCTATCATCACACGCAACCTTCTGAAGTTGAACTTTGCACCTCTGCAATCTGCCTGCAATGGATCCAGCTTCCTATCGACTACATCTTCGCCTCATCCGAGGTAGCGGCCTGGTCGTCCGGGACTCGACAGGCAGCAGCGATCCATACGTGCTGTTCCGCCTGGCTGACAAGCAGCTGGGCAGGAGCAGGGTCATTAACCAGTGCCTTGAGCCCGTTTGGGATGAGGCGAGTTTCCTTGCTCTAGATGATTGTTGTTTTGTACAGTCTCCTGTTTATTTCATTGTTTAGTTGTTTTGCTAATTCTCTTTGATCGCAACAGCAGCAACAGCAAAAAGCAACATCACCACTAACAACAACAACAAGAACAACAACAGAAAACAGAAAACTAAAACTAAAACAGCAAAAGCAACAATTAAAAAATAAACAACAACAACAACAAATATCAAACAACAACCGAAACAAACGACAACAACAACAACAATAAAACTGAAACAACAACAACAACAAATATCAAACAACAACCGAAACAAACGACAACAACAACAACAAAACGGAAACAACAACAACAATTACAACAGCAACAACAACAACAACAACAACAACAACAACAACAACAACAACAACAACAGTCGGCCAAGTGAGAATAAAAATTGAACACAAAAACAAAATGACCAATTTTTTAGGAATTCAATTTCGCGATCGACAGCCTGACTGGCGAGCTGGAGCTGCGGGTGTACGATCGAGACTTGCTGAGCATTCGCGACGACTACATGGGCCGCTGCCTGCTGCCTCTGGCGGCCCTCCGCCCCGGCCAGCAGCAGCTCAGCCTTCGCCTGCCGCTGGCTGACGAAACCGGACAGGCCGCCGAGGCCTGCATGGGCGACTTGCAGTTCACGGCTGCGCTCCTACCGGCTGCCGTTAATGCTGCGACAAAGCCGCCACAGATGCAGGTTGGTAGCTGGAGTAGTCGTCAGGTGCTCAGCTGCAGCCACTGTAAACCCTGAAGCACTCTATGCATTAACCTTAAATGTCGGGAGGTCAGTGCCCCCCTCCCCCAATCTCAATTCACGGGAGGCAACTGACGAGACAGACTTCAGGCTAGCTCTACTTTAACTAGTATAAATCTGCGATTTTCGAATCAAGGGCGACACTACTACAAGTAGTTTCGATTCTTTATAGACATTTTTCCCCAAAATTTTATCTGCGTAATCTAAACACATTTAGTCCTTGACTATATGGCCAGAGACCTGGAATGGAACCCGGTTACAGCTCCGCACCGAAACGCCCCTCCCCATTTGCGCCAATTCAGGAGTCCGTAGTCAATGTCGGCCTCATCGACATTGTCGGCCTGACCACCACCAGCAGCAGTAGCTGCGGGCCAGACTCGGCCGATGACTCGACGCTGTCGAATCGCCCGCTCTATGCTCAGCTGCAGCTGGGCGAACAGACTTGCCGCAGCCGCCTCGCCCACCGCGGCCACGGCTGGGACGAGGACCTGCGCATGCCGCTGCCGCTTTCGGCCAGGCATCGCCAGCTTGACGTGGCAGTGTACGAGCGCCACCTCACCAGCCAGGACATCCTGCTGGGCCGAGCGCGAGTCCCGCTGCTGCCAGCCGAGTCGCGATGGGGCGGCGACCTCATCGTGGCGCCGCTGTTGGACCATCCGGCTGGCGGGCCGGCAGTTCGGCTGACCCTCGATTTGCTGCCGAGCCTTGCCGACGCAGGGGGCGACAAAGACGAATACGACTTCGACGATGACTTCGGGGGCGACGGTGCCATCGGCTGCATCGGAGTTCGCGTGGCAGCGGCGGAGCTGCTGAAGCCCGGAGCTAGCGCGAACTCGGCCGCTGGCGCATTCTGCACGGTGCGGCTGGGCAACTCGCAGCTCAGCGCCCGACTGGCTGAGGCCAGCGGCCGCAGTCGGGAGCTGAGATTTCGCGTGCGCGACCTCCACTCCGAGCTGCAGGTGGCCGTCTTTGAGGAGGCCAAGCGGCAGCAGCAGCAGCCGGTTCTGCTGGGCCGGTTGGCGCTCCGCCTGCCGCAGCTGCTGGATGGCGCCGATGCTCGCGGCAGCCGGTCGAGCTGGCACAGCCTGAAGGACAAGCGTCTGGAGGCCTGGACGGGCGGCCGGCTCAGGCTGGAGACGCGGCTTCAGTACAGCTGGATCGGCGCCGCCGTGCGTGCCATCGGGCCGCGGCAGCCGCAACTGCGCGATCGGCCGGAGGCGAAGCTGAGGCTCCGCCTGGTGCGCCGAGACGCCCGACGGTGCGCCGCCTTCATCGAGACCGCCGCCCGGGTTGGCGCCTTCGCCAACAGCTGCTTCCAGTGGGAGGACCCGGCCCGGAGCGCCGCTGCCCTAGCCAGCTACGTTGCCATCGTGTGGAACCTGCAGCCCTTCATGCTGCCGCTGGCTCCGCTGGCTCTGCTTCTCCTCAACTGGCTGGCCCGGCTATGCCAGCCGGCTGAGGACAGGCCGATGGTGCAAACTGCAGTCGATCCCAGCGGCGGCAAAGCTGACTTTTCGGTAGACGAATCGGCTGCCGCGGCAGGAGTGGATGATGAAGCGGACACCGATGACCTGTCCTGGTTGCAGCGAGCCAGAGCCGCTCAGGATCTGCTGCTGCGACTTCAAGACGGCCTGGATGTTGCGGCCTCCAGCGCTGAGCGGCTCCGCAATCTAGCTGGGTGGCGGGAGCCCCGCATCTCCTGCCTGGCCGTCGCGCTGCTCTCAGCCGCCTCGCTGGCCCTCGGCCTGCTGCCGCTGCGGCTGCTGGCGCTGGCCTGGGGCGTCAACAAGTTCAGCAAGAAGCTGCTCCGGCCTGGCGCCGATGACAGCAACGAGCTGCTCAATCTGCTGTCCCGGGTGCCGTCCGATGTAGATTTGGAGCGAACGAGGCCTCTGCCTCCGCCTTGATGCTTTGATTATTTGATGATTTGATGCTTGGATGATTTGGTGCTTGGATGCCTTGATGCTTTGATGCCTTGATGATTTGATGCTTTGATGCTTTGATGCTTTGATGATTTGATGATTTGATGATTTGGTGCTTGGATGCCTTGATGCTTTGATGCCTTGATGATTTGATGCTTTGATGCTTTGATGCTTTGATGTTTTGATGCTTTGATGCCATGAAACCTTGATACCTTGTAGCCTTGATTTTTTAGTACTTTAATGCCTAGATGATTTTATGCCTTGATGCTTTGATTATTTAATACTTTGATGCTTTGATGCCTTGATGCCTTGATGATTTGATGCTTGGATGCCTTGATGATATAATTTATTGATGCTTTAATGCCATGATGCCTTGATTCTTTGATGCTTTAATGCCTTGATGCTTCGATGTATTCGATATCTTGTCTAGATACGTTTTTAAATCCCATGCAGTTCAATATTTTTAAACTGTCGAATTTTCGTATTTTGCGATTCGATTTTTGAGCATATGGACTAGATTTATTTTGTATATTAATTGGCGACTGGCTTAATCACATTTTTATTCGATTACTATAAGTAGTAGTTGACAGATTTTCTACATGAATGCTCATCTGTAGTTCTTTTAACTCGAAAACTCGCGCGGTAAATCCTGGATTAAAGTTGAATTAAACAGTTAAACAGTCACCAATGAGTTCAAAACTTTTTGAGAAGTCTTTGAGTCTTGAATACGTGTAGCTGATTCCGCCAAGATATTA
>NIVC01001013.1:32500-120763 GCA_002269645.1 Macrostomum lignano
AGTCAAACTAGCTCCTCTGACGGGCGAACGACGCAATAGAAGTTCGGCATCCGCAAGCAGAGCTCCGAGCGCCTCCGAGTTGATGCTATCAGCTCGCTGCTCTCCGGTTTGCTGCTCCTGCAGCTCATCAAGCGCAGCACGGCGCAGTTCCCCAGCCAGCTGGTCGATCGCGGCTTCCGAAGCCAGAACTACACCCGACGACTTGAGTGCGAGCCAGTTCAGCTGAGTAAACAGTGGCGAACGTAGCAGGTGTCGGCTTGCCAAAGTTACTGAGAGGCGCCGCTGGGTGTTGCAACGAATGCGGTACTTTAGGTCAAAGATTTGCCCAGCTGAGCCGTCCGTGTCTCCCAGTTGTGCCATTAAAAATCGGCAATCATCCAAGTTTTTACACGACACCGTAAAATTAACTCGCGCCAGCGGCCTCTGCGCATCCTGCCAGCCGTAGATAAGACGGAACCTCTGCCCAAAGTCCTCCCCAAGCCAATGATGGGCTTGAGCTGACCAATTCAGCGTCAACTCAGTCAGCGGCATCAGCTCTACATGAGCTGGTGCGTCATCAAACCTAGCATCTGGAGGCGGAGTGAGCTGGTCTGTCGCCGCGGACAGGAACTCGTCAGTCCACAGCAGTATCGATAGTCGCAGCATAGTGCCGCTTTCAAATGGCCGCTCAGTAGTATTGGAAACTTCCGAATCCTTGGCGCGGACGGTGGCGCTATTGTCTGGATTGATGACCAGCAAAGAGCTGCAATCCAACAGAGCGAGCGGTGGAAAAAAGTAGCGCCTTGATTCGCTGCTGCTGTTTCCGGCGTTTTGAAACATTGGCACTTGCATTCCGTGGTACACAATAGAACGGGTGCTGCTGATCGATACGGACACTTGATGCACCGGCGTGGCTGAGTCCGTCAATGCCGCAGCAGTTTCTGTTGGCAACAACAGTGTTGTCAGGATGAGCAGCAGCAGCAACTTGATCGCAAACATTTCGGCTTCTTTATTAGAAAAGTATTAGTTTCTTCTCGCAAGATATTGAAGGCTTTGTGTGGCTTCTGCAGATTGCTTTTTCACATATCTGATGGTAGCTGATTCCTACCGGCTTCCGCTGATTACTTGCTTATATAACCTCCTAGAAGCAAGAAGCCTAGCAACCAAGGAATTTCTTAATTGGGTCGGAATTGGCTGCATGTGCAAGCTGATACCAACATCTGAATCTACATAGATGCCAAAATCACGTGCTATTCGGGTGGGTCTAAGATTAGAAAACCCTCACTGGAACTCTCCAGTTGCTTTCGATGGGATCAGCTGACCGACGAATTCCCATTTCGGTTTTTGCAAGATCCATTTCTGTGCATTTTTGTGCCATACCGAAAAGGGGCTGCAGAATAAATATACCAAATGATGCAAAGTTAGCGGTCTGCCAAGTTGTGAAATACTGAAGCAGAGAGTTTTTGACGAAGCATAGAGGGCTATATGTAATTCTACTTCCTTTTAACATTGTACATTAGTGTACTGGTCTAATGATGAAGTGATATGTATACTGTATCAGCAAAATGCGATCACGATATAATTCTAGCCGCTTTAATTATAGCCTTGAGGTCGTCCGAACTCTAAAGCACTGATTAGCACATGTGGCGCTATTGATCGAGTATACATGCATGCATGTGCATGTATATATCAGATAATAATCGTTTGTACGAGCCCCCGAATCAATATTTCGTTGGTTATCCTATAATATATCGAATCTGAGCAGCTACGTGGTGTGCTGATAATATACTATACATGTCATTACATGTACATATGTGCATGCATAAAAAATTACCAGCCTGCGTTTTTGCCGAGTGCATTTAAACAAATTTCAACTATTCAAAATTCTTGTGGCATGTTTTTTGTACAACAAGCATGCATATGACCGGATTTTCGGTTCTCGGTTCAGTTCCGAAATTTAAATTAGTTCACTCCGGATTGCCTCTAAATAGTTAGTGTATAAACAAAGTAAAAACATTTCTGCTCCAATTTTACTTAAACATTAAATAAAAAAGCATTGCCATTGCAATAAATATCTAAATTATATTTTTTATGATAGTTTTACATTTTATTGTACTTTTTTCGTCAGTCATTTTAGCGCGCATATGAAACTTATCCACACGAAATTCAAAAGCACATTGCTTTCGAAGTGCTTTGAATGAGAATACACTAAGGCAAAGGCAGTGGCGCAACCAGGTGGGGGCGGGGGGCTGTCGCCCCCCTCTTATAGGCGCGGAGACCCAAAAAATCAAAGAATCAAAGGGGGACCAAGCGAATTTTCGCCAAAACAGAGCCACCCCGTCCGCCCCACCTCCCGGGACTTTACCCTCCAGAATCCGCCCCCTCATAAAATTTCTGGTTGCACTACTGAACGAAAGTTTCCTTACACACCCTCTCTTCAATATAAATTTATAATTATATTATATTTTAATATAAAATTATGATATTAATTACATATTATAATTATAATTTTAATTTTACTTACATGTATATATAATTATATAATTAAAAAAGATATTTAATTTATCTGCACTTTCTTTGAAAATTTAACCTCATAAAAATAAAATATAAGCATTAAAAGTCATGCTTAAATGTCTTTTGCTGAGCAAAACTGTCACTCTATAATGATGGTATTAAATATTGACGCGTAGATGAACTTTGTTTTAGTTTTTAGTTACTCTTAAGACTATAAAAAAATTACCTGGGACTACATGAAGTATAACTTGTTTCAACTAATTGTTTTACTTAAATGAATAAAAAATATATACACAGTAAAAGTTAATAGCTCATAACAGCAACAACTTAACAACAAATTATGCAGCTAGCAATCAAAGTCACAGAGCAGGGTGCTTCAGATGGCGCGCCGCAGAGCCTGAGAGCGGAGGAAGTCCGCCCCGTTGGCAGTGTCGGGCGCCCTGGCGTCGCGTACGTAGGAGGCAGTCCACGTATCGACGGGTTTGGGCCTGACCCCGCCTGAGCGGGCCCTGCAGAGTGAGCAACAGGGCTAGGACGTCCTGAACAGGTTGGGGGCAGTAGCCCTCGGCCCGGATCGCGTACGTGGCCCGCCAGTTGAAGTCGCCGCCGGCGCAGGATGGTGGACGGGCGCTGCAGCTTGGCCCGATCGTACAGGGCCTCAGTCCCGACGCTCTCATCAGCTCGAAAGGTCGCACGGAGCAGCCCTGAATGCGCCGAGTCCAGCTGCCGCTCTAAGCGTAGCCGTCAGTGTCCACGTCTCGGCGTTGTAGAGCACACCGCCTGCCACAGCCGACGAGCCCTCTGGCGGTCGGGCAGCGCTTCGGACTGGACGTCGGCTCGGATCGAACGGAAGGCCGCCCAGGCAAGTCCTCGGCGCCGCCGGATCGAGGTCCGTCCACGTGAGGCACCAGACCGCCGAGTAGGTGATCCCGCTGGTAGCGTGCGCGCGAGCGTGGTCATCTGCCCGTCTGCGAGGCGACATGTCAGGTCCGCTAGCGCTGGGATGTCGGCCGGCACAGTCAGCACCTAGGTCTTTAGCGTGTTGACAACCAGTCCGACGCTCAATGCCACCTTGACCAACCTGTCGATCTGGCGGGATGCCACCTTGAACGGACGAGGACAGGAGGGCGAGTTCGTCGGCGTAGCCAAGCAAATAATAATAAGGCGCTTTTCGCCGTGGCGGCGACCGATGCGTCTGCGCAGCGCAGGAAGCCGTCGTTAGCCGAGGAGACTGCGGTCCGAAGCACCCAGTGGCAGCAGCACGAAGAGAAACGGCGCCAAAGTGTCGCCATGCAGAACTCCTGATGAAGTGTCGAACTGATGATGATTTACATGTATGTAATCGCCCTACTAGTGAACCGTCTTCTCATGGGGGAAGGATCAGATCGTATGACTATGGATGGCTACCAGCCGTCTATGACCAGACTATGACCGACAGATCGCCCTTCAGGTTGTCCCGCCCATGCATATTGATAACTTTTTGGTAGTGCTATATTAGAGACGCGGTAAGGACCCAAATGTGCCCCATCGATAGCTAAGGTGCAAATATTGATCATTGGGTTATTGCATGACCCACTGGCTGCCACCACTCTGTGACCTGGCGAACCTGGATCTACGGTATGACCAGACCTGGCGAGGCCGGAGCCCCCGCCTGGGATGGGTATCAAAGGGTTGGAGCTAGCGGTGAGCAGCATGCAGCCGAATAGCTGATAGGAATCTGCTTGGGCACAAATCGAGAACTCCGGGATCATACAGACGGATTTTTATCAGGGGATCTTTTAAGGCTGTGATGACATACGGTTCAGATTGCAAAAAGTACATGTAGTGTATAGAGAACACGTAGAACAGCTATACGTGTACATCTAGTTTGGATTGATCAATGGGTTCGGGCCTGGCTCCTCATATGAAAGGTTTTTTCTCCACGGAGCACCAGACCGCTGATGTGATGAACCACTGCTGGCAGCGTGCGTCTGCGTCGTGGCATGTCAGGTCCGCTGATACGTCAGCAGACACAGTCAGCATCTCGGTCTTCAATATGCTGTCAACGCTTGAACCCACCTCTTTCTGTGCTTTCAACAGACGAGAAAAAGAGGCTGAGGTCGCCAGCGTTGCCAAACAAGCTCAGGTGTTTTTTGCCGCTGTGGCGAACGATGCGTCTCCACAACAGATAAAAAAGCAGGAAGAAATCTCTCCATTTCAGCATTCGAGGTGTGCCACGAAGCTCACAGATGTTCAATTGAAAAGATATTTTTGGTGTTAAGTCTACTCAGATGTTATATTGCAAAAATGTTTTTAGTTTAATTTTAAAAAGATTTTCCTTGCTGTAGTATGCATTTGATTTTTTTGTACAGTCACCATCTACGTCGTAAATTCTAAAGAAAATTCACTCCATTTCAGCATTCGAGGTGTGCCACGAAGCTCACAGATGTTCAATTGAAAAGATATTTTTGGTGTAAAGTCTACTCAGATGTTATATTGCAAAAATGCTTTTAGTTTAATTTTAAAAAGATTTTCCTTGCTGTAGTATGCATTTGATTTTTTTGTACAGTCACCATCTACGTCGTAAATTCTAAAGAAAATTCACTCCATTTCAGCATTCGAGGTGTGCCACGAAGCTCACAGATGTTCAATTGAAAAGATATTTTTGGTGTTAAGTCTACTCAGATGTTATATTGCAAAAATGCTTTTAGTTTAATTTTAAAAAGATTTTCCTTGCTGTAGTATGCATTTGATTTTTTTGTACAGTCACCATCTACGTCGTAAATTCTAAAGAAAATTCACTCCATTTCAGCATTCGAGGTGTGCCACGAAGCTCACAGATGTTCAATTGAAAAGATATTTTTGGTGTTAAGTCTACTCAGATGTTATATTGCAAAAATGCTTTTAGTTTAATTTTAAAAAGATTTTCCTTGCTGTAGTATGCATTTGATTTTTTTGTACAGTCACCATCTACGTCGTAAATTCTAAAGAAAATTCACTCCATTTCAGCATTCGAGGTGTGCCACGAAGCTCACAGATGTTCAATTGAAAAGATATTTTTGGTGTTAAGTCTACTCAGATGTTATATTGCAAAAATGCTTTTAGTTTAATTTTAAAAAGATTTTCCTTGCTGTAGTATGCATTTGATTTTTTTGTACAGTCACCATCTACGGCGTAAATTCTAAAGAAAATTCACTCCATTTCAGCATTCGAGGTGTGCCACGAAGCTCACAGATGTTCAATTGAAAAGATATTTTTTGTGTAAGGTCTACTCAGATGTTATATTGCAAAAATGCTATTAGTTTAATTTTAAAAAGATTTTCCTTACTGTAGTATGCATTTGATTTTTTGTTTATTTATTTTCGTGGAACTGAACGTGGAACTGAAAATCCGGTCATAGCATGCATGCATTAGTAGCTATAGTCGTTATGGTACTTACATTGTTGAATGTCCTACTATTTCGCTTAGTAGCCTTGATAGTCTTAGCAAAATTACCTAATAGTCCTAGCAAAATTGTTTCGAGTATCCAAATATTGGCAAGAATAGTAAAGTTTATTTTAATTGTAATATGCCTATGAGGCTATGCCAATGGCTTCCATTTTCTATGCGGGTTTCGCCCTATGCTAACAGCTATACAGTTATACTTTATAATTTATAATAATTATGTTAAAGTATGTCTTTATTGCATGAGTTTATTATGTTACTTAGGCTTAACTTTATTTAAACTTTGAGTTGCAAATTAAGCAAACTTATTTTAGGATGAAAGGATTTTAGGATTGCTATGCTTAAAGTGAACTAGCTGTCAATTTTTTATATCTATTTAATTTTTGTGCTAGGCCTAATAATGTATTATGGTCATTCTATATAGGCCTAATAATGGTCGTAATATTTATACATTCTGACCCATCAATCAATATGTTAACAATATTTATTGACTTCAAATTTTAGCCTATCTTAAAGCAAAATGTGTATATTTAATTATATAGGAAAATGGCCATTCTATGAGTGCAAGTGATAAAAACAAATAATTGAAGGCAAAATGATCATAAAAGGCCTAGGCCTAGTCATAACAATAGAAAATGAAAAAGTTAAATAGGCTTAATTGTTTTCTGTAATTTACTTGATTTACAACTTGCTTAGAAGCACAAAGTTGTAAAACAGTAAAAGTAATGCAAAAAATATGCAATTATACTACATAATTGCCAAGAATTAATTTGTGTTTCTATTTGTTTATCTAGGCCCTATTTGTTTATTAGGCCTAATATGCTAATATGCTTAAGTTATTACTAGCCTAGTTGGTTGCAACTTGCAAATAAATGCTAGGCTAAATGTCTTATATCTTATAAACTAGTATATTTTTAATATATAATAATACAATTATTCCATTTAATAAATGCCAGACTTAGAGATATAGTTACCATTTCTATAAGTTTTTGGATTATAGACACAGCCATCATTGTCGTGTCTCTAATAGTGCCTTAAGTCTATACTCAAAGACATGGCTAGGCCACTATGTCCATAATATTAGAGCTTATAGACATAGCAAGTTGGTGACCATATCTATACAATATAGAATGCATCTTATACTGAAGACAATAGCCATGTCTATAATACCTACATAGTGCTAGCAGTAGTATAATTAATATTGAATGGCAAATGAATTTATTGCCACAATTTATAGCAACAGTAGCTACCATGTGTGCTTAACATTAGGGCCTATAGACATGGTAGCCATGCCTATAAGCTCCAGCATTATAGACATGGCCAACATGTCTATAAGTACTCTGTTCAGTTAAAGCTAGAAAGTGGAAGTAATAAATATTATAATGAAACTTTGAAACAAATAATTATTAGCAAAAAATAAAAATGATATATCATTTTAGCAATAGAATTTTTAAAGATAAAATTCATCATGATTAATAATAACTTTAGCAACTTGGAAACTATAGAGTATAATATATAATAAAATCATATTTTCATAAAATTTGTATATAAGACAACTTATAATTATAAGATTCTATAAAATTTTAACAATAATAATATACTATTGATATTGCACTATTAGTAATAATTAGCAAAATATTACCAATGAGATAGAGATAAGAGATAATATATTTATAAATAATGCATTATGACATAGAGGTAAGAGATTTCTCAGAAAACTTTTTCTTTGCACAAGCTTTTATATAATTCAAATCACTTTCTAGCAACAGTTTCCTGCATGTTTTTATCTGGGTCTTGTTATAGTGGCCTTGATAGCAATAACTATGAATCTTGTTAGCCTTGATAAACTTAATAATGTTATTGGTTGCATACCAACCTAGCAGGAGACTTTGCAGTTCTCATTCTCTTATTTGGGAGGCTAGACTGGGCTGACTTGAAATAAGCAGCAAAGGGACAGACTGACAAAGGAGGGGTAGATGGTGTAAGGTGGAGCTTCAAAGCAGCAATATAAGTGTAGTAGTGATGCAATTTTTGTACTTAAACTAATAATAATATCCATTGAAAATTTTACTGTGGCAAGAATCACTAGTGTCTATTCAAATAACCCACTAGTGACTCTGTTGACTCTGGGTACTTTTATGACTGTGACTCAAATAACTGCAAAGTAATAGACTGAGATAGTGAGTGACTGATGGAATAGTAAAGAATCACAAAATTCATTACTCAAGAAGTGTGTTAGTGCTAAATTTTCTATGAGTACTAACTCAAGTAGACTAAACAGAGTTTTTTTAAGATGCGAAATGTGATTTCAATTCATAAATTGACTCAGATGTGCTTTAGATGCCACTCAGTGATTCTATAGCTACTAAAGCATGCCTCATATACAACTCTATGGCCCCAGAGAGTTGCAGACAATAAAATGTCCTTAACTACCTTGAGGCGACTTGTACTGGGACATCTCGTTGTTTTTAGAGTCCTAGGGCCTAGGGGCACTTCTTTCCCATTTTACCTGTGTTACCTGCAACGACTCCGAAACGACTCTGGGACTACGAAAGTGACTGCGCCTACATACATGCTCAACCTCCAAAATTTGGTCGGCCATGCGACTTAGTTTTAACAAAAATGCGACATAGTTTTTGGCCAAAAATGCAACTTACATGTAAAAAAACCCTAAAGCAAAATTAATGCAACTTCGGGTAAAAGGCAGGAGTAACTATGACTGACTTATTAAGCCGAAATGCCTCGTCAGCTATTTAGTACTACTACTTTGGCGTTTTTTGGGTGGGCATTTTTGCGACTTCCTTGGTTGGCCGCCAAATTGGTCGGCCAGATTGGCCGACTCGGCCGACTGTTGCACATGTATGTGCGCCTAGATACCGTTTTCATTGGGATATGATTGTTTAGCAATGAACCAATTAGTTATACTCAGAAATGAAGTTTAAAACGTACATGAATAATTAATCGCTTATAACTATCCTAGGCCTAAATGAAAGATGTTTGACTTGTAATGTCCCACCAAAAAATTGATTAATTTCAAATTTATCAATTGCTGCAACCGTGGCCAAATGTCGGCCTCTCAAATGCGCCAGCTGCCAGCTGCCACAGCTCGCATGCTCAGCAGCGGCCAGGTGATCCTCGGTCCCGAGTCCGTAGTCAAGGAGTTGATTGAGAACGCTCTGGACGCCGGGGCCACCAGAGTGGACGTCCGGCTAGACAGCTGCGGCCTGGATCGCCTCGAAGTGCTGGACAATGGCCGCGGCTTCTCCGCCAGCGATGCCGACTTGGTTGCTATGCGGCACTGCACATCCAAGCTGGCTGACGATTCCGGGCTAGCCGACCTGGTCACCTACGGATTCCGGGGCGAGGCGCTCAACTCGCTGTGCACAGTTGGCCAGCTGAGCATGGCTACTCGGTGCCAGGGCGAGGAGCTCGGCAGGGAGTACGCATTCGATAAGTCTGGCCAGGTTGTGTCCCGGCGGGACGTTGCCATGCCAACCGGCACCCGGGTCACCGTCCGTCAGCTGTTCCACTGTCTGCCAGTTCGGCGCCAGCAGCTGCGCTCGGCTAAACGGCTGAGAGAAGCCCTGGCTAGCGTGGAAGCCGCCATTCGATCAGCCGCTCTGGCTAATCCTGGCGTACGTTTTGCGTTGCTTAGCGACGGCGAAGCGTTGCTAAGCCTGCCAGAGTGCGCCAGTCTGAATGATCGCGTCAGGCAGGTGCTCAGCTATGCCGTGTGGCAGCAGATGCAGCGGCTTGACTGTCAGATTAACAATGCAGTGGGCGGTCGGGTCGTTGCGTTTGTGCCAGCCAGCGGTGCTGACAAGGCTATGCTGTTTCGGAATGGAGATCTGCATAGCTTCTTCATTGGTGAGTAAAATATTGATCATTTCAGTGTTAAACAGCTTGTGACCCGTTTTGAGACCTTGATGATCCCTTTTCAGACCCTGATGACCCCTTTTCAGACCTTGATGACCCCTTTTCAGACTTTAATGACCCCTTTTAAGACCCTGATGACCCCTTTTCAGACCTTGATGACCCCTTTTCAGACCCTGATGACCCCTTTTCAGACCCTGATGACCCCTTTTCAGACCCTGATGACCCCTTTTCAGACTTTAATGACCCCTTTTAAGACCCTGATGACCCCTTTTCAGACCTTGATGACCCCTTTTCAGACCCTGATGACCCCTTTTCAGACCTTGATGACCCCTTTTCAGACCTTGATGACCCCTTTTCAGACCTTGATGGCCCATTTTAAGACCTAATGAACCCTTTTGAGACCTTAATGACCCCTTTTCAGACCTTGATGACCCCTTTTCAGACCCTGATGACCCCTTTTCAGACCTTGATGACCCCTTTTCAGACCTTGATGACCCATTTTAAGACCTTAATGAACCCTTTTGAGACCTTAATGAGCCCTTTTTAGACCTTAAAGACCCCTTTGGAGACCTTAATGAGCCCTTTTCAGACCTTAATGAGCCCTTTTCAGACCTTGATGACCCCTTTTCAGACCTTGATGACCCCTTTTCTTCAGGCCTTGATGATCCCTTTTCGGACCTTGATGACCCATTTTTAGACCTTCATGACCCCTTTTGAGACCTTAATGACCCACTTTCGCAATTTGCAGTATGGATCACTCAAGTAAATCCCCTTAATGACCCCATTTTTCGACCTACCAGTCTTATTCACTTGAGTAACCTTGAGTCGCAAGATTAGCACAAGCCAATCTAGACACTTAAGCCTCTATCAATCAATGCACCTAGCTAGCATAACTGAAGATATTAAACAAATTAATTTGCAGTCAACAGACGCCCAGTACAGTCAGCTAAGCTCGTGAAAATGATTCGTTCTACAATCTCCTCTGCATTCGGCGTGCCAACCAAGCTGCCCGTGTGCGTTCTGTCAATTGAACTGCCAGCAGATGCTCTCGATGTGAACTTGAACGCAGCCAAGACTCAAATAGGCCTAGCTAATGAAGCCGCTGTGCTAGAATCTATTAGAACTATGCTATTGGATACTGTGCCAAATCAATCGTTAGCTACCGTGTCGAATACTGTTGCTACTACTGCAGACATAGTAGTTGCTAATAATAATAATGCTCCTGATTCAATTGTTAGTAATGCCAACAACAAGGATGTCAGAGCTGATGCTGCTGGTGCAGCTGCTGAGAGCCACTTGCCGACATCTCCGGTGGCTCCATCTGCGGAATCGCCTGATCAAACTGAGCAGCAGCAGCATCAACAGCAGCAACAGCAGCAGCAGCAGCAGCATCAGCAACAACAGCAACAGCAGCAGCAGCCTCAGCAACAACAGCAGCAACAGCAACAGCATCAACAGCAGCAGCATCAACAGCAGCAGCAGCAGCAACAACAGCAGCATCAGCAGCAACAACAACAGCAGCATCAGCAACAGCATCAACAGCAGCAGCATCAACAGCAGCAGAATCAGCAGCATCAGCAACAACAGCAGCAGCAGCAGCCGATGCCGTCTGCAGTTGATATTTTTGACCCAACTGCTGTTGCGATGCAAGGAGGCGGCGGCGGGGCAGACCTGATGCAGCAGCTTATCGACCTAACCGCGATAGACGACAACAGCAGAGAAGACAGTTCAGTGGCAGATCATCTGGCCGAGTCCCCGGTGCCAAGACGCCGACTCCAACCGGATTTGGAAGCTGCTCCACTCGGCGACAAGCCGCGATCGGCGAAGCGGCCGAGACCCGAGCCGGCTGATCAAGCGAGTGACGTCGCAGCTCCGCCGCCAGCGATGCCGACCTACTCGGATCTGGCCTCGATTCACAGGCGACGCTGCCGACTGCCAGCTCGGTGCAGTGCAGACCGGCTCAGCCAGCTGTTTGAGTCGCTGCAAGCAGCTGATGCATTTTGCTACAGCATTAGTGCCATTTACCCATCCGCAGTTCGGTATGTTGGCCAGCTGGCTGACTACGGCTTCGTGATTGGCGTTGACTCAACTGGGGCGCTGTACGCTTTTAGAGCTGCCTCATCAACTGATGCTGGACAGGCTGATAATGCAGCTGTTTATACTCGTATGCAAGAACAGATTAACAATGGTAAAGGGAAACTCTTGGCTAGGCTAGCTAGTGAGTGACTACCTAGTTGGAACTTTTGAACCTTCTGTAAGTAGTATGTGCGGAGAGCTAAATCTGTAGCAGAAACGAACCCAGAGTGCGGGAACTCCTCTCCTTGGTAGTCCTGTTATTTACAGCCATACAAGTAGTCATTTCTTAGTGTTGCATTTGCAAACAGTTAATTAACCTGCTATTGCTATATTAATCGTGTTTATTGAACGTGCTGGCATTTCGTGGTTACTATCGCCTTTCTACAATATTCGTTAGTCGTAATTAAAACTCACCTTGGCCTTCTATTGATCTGTAATCTGTCTACAAATCCATGTTTGTCATCAATTATAATTATCATCAATAAATTATGCACTTTATGATTGCCATTTGGGCGGTTTGCTCTCATAATTTGATATTTTCAACTTAAATAAAAGTACACGTATTGACGATTTTTCTATTGTGTTCAAGTGTTTAAGCGACATTGTCAGTCGCTCGCGAAATGCATTTACTCACCATTCCTCCGACTCACCTGAGCAGGCACACAAGCGCAAGGATTCATACGCACAGGCACACTCGCACAGGAGTGTACAGCGGCCATAAATTTATTTATCTTTAAGCATGTACACTTCACTGTGCCTTGGGGTTGGCCCTCAAGGACAATTGAAATAATAGCAGAGCCAAGATTTGGAATCGAACCTGGGCCGCTGGTGACAGACTACTAGGCTATGCCCCCCATTTTATCAGTCTATGCTAACCTGTAGAGTTCTTAACGTGATTATTAAACTGACGCTCGTATTTTAAGCGCGATTAAGCTACTTATATTCCATTTCCAAGTAGTACATGCGCGTGCAAAAAATTATTTAAAAGCAAATTATTTCACAATGGCACCTGATCACCTGCTCAGTAATTAATGTAGAAATTCTGCAGTATTCGCAAACCATGCAGGTAGTACAAATTCCACTATGGAATGGGAAATAACATGTAACAAACCACTGTGTTGGGTAAACGAAGTTATAAAATCAATGAGTATTGACTGCCAAAGACCCGATTTAGCGTACACGCCGTACAGAAAGAAGCTTATCGTGCCTACTGAAAGTAGGCTAGCTAGAATCATTTAAATGTGTTAAAATGTCCTCCAGAAATTCAATTGCTCATAACTGCCGCTGTTTTACATACATGTATCTTGAGAATTTTGCTCTACAAATTTAAACTTGGCAGTTTGCATCCCAGCTGACAGCCTAGATAATTTCCCTTTGCGATTATTTTTTTTACTTGGATCCCTATGAAGCAACTTATTCTGCAAAAATGGCCCAGTTTACAGATCTGGCTTGAAGCGGCTT
The DNA here is from genome assembly GCA_002269645.1 of Macrostomum lignano. Lineage (NCBI taxonomy): Eukaryota > Metazoa > Platyhelminthes > Macrostomidae > Macrostomum > Macrostomum lignano. The sequence continues at coordinate 45,830 of NIVC01001013.1, forward strand.
GTAGGGGTGACTCATATTTTGTTAAGTAAGATATACATTCATGCTTTTTATTCGGACTAATTATACCAATAATACATCGTAAATTATAGAGAGCATGAACTTTAGTACGGATGACCTGATAAAAATAAAAAGAATGACTAAGGATCGTTACTCCCGGGCCTCCGGCTGTAACATGTAACCTGCTCAGTAACTTGTTAACACTGCCACCGCTATAGACTGTTATGACTGCTGCTGTCAGTTTTGCTCCTGCGTTGGCGGCGGCACAACCACCATCGGTTTGTGCGAGTGGTGCAGCACATAGTCGCTAACGGAGCCGAGCACCGTTCTGCGGACGAGGCCGGAGCCCCGGCTGCCGATAACGATAAGGTCGACTGACTCCTCCTCGGCCACAGCGGCTATCACCGGCCCAGCGCTGCGGCCGACGCGCTCCAGGAATCGCAGGTTATTTCTATCCCGCTCGAGGTCTGGGCTGCAGATGCCCAACTCTACACAGATATTCCGCGTTACCTCGGCCAGCTGCCTGGCCTCGGACATGGCCCGGTTGATGGCCGCAGTGTAGTTCTCGGCCACCGCCATGCCGGCCATGCCGAAGCCAAGCGCCAGTTCGGGCGGCTCGGTCACGTTGACAAGAACGACCGCGTCATCGGGCCGGTGCAGCTTCTCGGCGTACCAGCGCAGAGCCCGCTCGCTGTGCCGGCTGCCGTCGATGGCGATGAGCACAACTCGACCGTTGATCGGCCTGTTCGACTCCATTGCTCGGCCAGTGTTTGAATAATTTCCAGCTCAGTCTAAAGCAAATAACTGCAGTCAAATTTTCTTTTTTTATATACAACGAAATCCAACATCCGGCATTCTAGCTCAATTGGAAATCGGTTGCATCAAAATAGTCAACATCCTGCTGTTTAGATCTGTATCTATCTAGATCTAGATCTATATGTTTAGATCATGTATCACTGGGATTGGCTAGTCCGGAAACATTTTGAGGGCGCAATTTTTGGCTAATTTTCATAACTAGCTCGTATGCATTGAACTTACTTATTTAACCTACGAGTGGCAAATTAACGCTTTAACCTACACTTTAAATTTTAAAAGGCCACTTAGCCACTAAGCTCAGATAATTTTGAGTTTTATTACAGTTATAAAATCCACGACAAGAAGGGGTGGCAGACCATTAATGACTGGAAGGGGTTGGCAGACCAATGACCGGAGGGGGTGGCAGATCACCAATGACTGGAGGGGGTGGGAGATCACCAATGACTGGAGGGGGTGGCAGATCACAAATGACTGGAGGGGTGGCAGACCAATGACCGGAGGGGTGGCAGATCACAAATGACTGGAGAGGTGGCAGACCAATGACTGGAGGGGTGGCAGATCACAAATGACTGGAGAGGGTGGCAGATCACAAATGACCGGAGGGGTGGCAGACCAATTACTGGAGAGGATGGCAGATCACAAATGACTGGAGGGGGTGGCAGATCACAAATGACTGGAGGGGTGGCAGACCAATGACCGGAGGGGTGGCAGATCACAAGTGACTGGAGAGGTGGCAGACCAATGACTGGAGGGGTGGCAGATCACAAATGACTGGAGAGGGTGGCAGATCACAAATGACCGGAGGGGTGGCAGACCAATTACTGGAGAGGATGGCAGATCACAAATGACTGGAGGGGGTGGCAGATCACCAATGACTGGAGGGGTGGCAGATCACCAATAACCGGAGGGGTGGCAGATCACCAATGACTGGAGGGGTGGCAGACCAATAACCGGAAGGGTGGCAGTCGCAGACCACCAGCGAGCAGGATGAGATCAAACAGTCCAAAAAATGAACACACCAAACAATCAGATTTGATAGAAATTTATGTCTCAGAATAGAGGTGAAAAACGCACCTTGCCTTTCAAAACCGGATGTTAAATAACCAACTTAATATTATAGCTGTCAGGCAAGGGATAATTCAAGAGACTTATATTTTAAAAGGAGCTTACTTCCAAAATTTTGTTAAGTTGAGAAACAGTAAGAAAAAAAACAAAAAACTGAGAAACTGTAGCGGTACAAACGGACAATTCTCTCTCACATAACCAGCCAGATTGCAACCATCAGTCGATTAACAAGCAGTTAAATTAACAAAACACACAACGGTTTCCCATATGATTATAACAATAAAAACACTAATAATAATAATAATACGCTCGTAGTAATCTAAATATTAAATAACACCCAAGTCAAACTACTATTGCTAAAGGGTATTAACTTTTGAAGGATGCTATAAATAGATTTATTATAATAATATTAATTTCTCTTTGCGAACAAATTCATGCATAGTGTATTATCATTCAAATTTTAATTGTTTAAACTCAGCTGATTCAATACTAGTAAACGCGCGGAATTAAACTTTTTACTAATATTATTAATAACAGTTTGGGATTGAGTCGACGCAAATGACAGCGACAATAAAAATATTACTTGTAGTAGTACTGCATGTTCAAGCAAGAGGTCGGGTTAATAAATTCAGCCAATAACAAAATTTGAAAAATTGTCTGACTCCCCAAAAAACGTTCGATTTTCTCCATCATCTTAAGCCGTTGAAGACGCCTTGCCCCTAATCGATTCTTTCCCGCCTTCAAGACATGGCCTTCACAGTCTTGTACTTGCGTCTCGGATCCATGGCTGCAGCGAGAATACGAGAATACAAATGATTAACTATTGTCAACTCAACAAAAAATTGAGCACCTCTTAGATTATAGCAATTCTTTGTTTCACTCACCAGGAAAGCTGACGTAGGGCCAACCTGAAAAAGGGGAAAAAACTAAAGTTAAACACACTGCATTACTTTGAACGCACACACAGTATGTACAGCGGCCCTTTGACTTTATATTCGTCAGGCATGTACACTCCGTGTATTGGTGGGTTGGCCCTCACCCTAACCAGGAGGGGGGGTCGCAGCGCGAGAGAGACTATTTTCTCTTCCGGTCTTGTAGCCAAGTGGTTAGAGCGTCGGGGGTTCGATTCCTGACCCACTCAGAACAATTTTGTGTCATTCAGCAAGACATTTAACTCTGCATTGCTTCAGTTCACCCAGCTGTAAAATGGGCACCAGCATTAGCTGGGGTAATTGAGGGTGTGTGTGGCGACAACCCAGTCCTTGGACTGAGCAACCTTCAGATGCGTCGCGCAATGGCTGCGGCTGAGCAGTCGGTTGCACATCTGCCATTAGTGCAGGTGTAATAAATTATGATGACTATTATTTCTTCCGGCGAATTTTTCCTTCAGACTCACCCGGTGCAACGTTGCCGTAACCGCCGGCACCAATAGGTGGATAATTCGGATACTGCGGGGGCGGCGGCATCTCCAATTGATGGCACTGGCGAAGCTTCTCAGCTATGAAAGCCTCGGCTTGGCACATGCCGTCCAGGGAGCCGCGCACAGTGATGATGCGGTCCATGCTGAAGCTCTTGCCCATCGAGTCGAATGAGGTGATGGTCGGCGAGCTGGAATGGTGGGGTTGGTAAGGACTTTATCTTGACTACTGCAGCAGCCCAGACTGTAGTACCAGATGCCTATTGCAGCACCCCAGACTGTAGTACCAGATGCCTATTGCAGCACCCCAGACTGTAGTACCAGATGCCTACTGCAGCAGCCCAGACTGTAGTACCAGATGCCTACTGCAGCACCCCAGACTGTAGTACCAGATGCCTACTGCAGCACCCCAGACTGTAGTACCAGATGCCTACTGCAGCAGCCCAGACTGTAGTACCAGATGCCTACTGCAGCAGCCCAGACTGTAGTACCAGATGCCTATTGCAGCAGCCCAGACTGTAGTACCAGATGCCTACTGCAGCAGCCCAGACTGTAGTACCAGATGCCTACTGCAGCAGCCCAGACTGTAGTACCAGATGCCTACTGCAGCAGCCCAGACTGTAGTACCAGATGCCTACTGCAGCAGCCCAGACTGTAGTACCAGATGCCTACTGCAGCAGCCCAGACTGTAGTACCAGATGCCTACTGCAGCACCCCAGACTGTAGTACCAGATGCCTACTGCAGCAGCCCAGACTGTAGTACCAGATGCCTACTGCAGCACCCCAGACTGTAGTACCAGATGCCTACTGCAGCAGCCCAGACTGTAGTACCAGATGCCTACTGCAGCACCCCAGACTGTAGTACCAGATGCCTACTGCAGCAGCCCAGACTGTACCACAAGACACGAGAAGGAAGCAAACTCACTTAGACAGCTGAATACTGGTCTTGGTTTTCTCGCGAATCGTGTTCAGATTTTTGCCATCCTTCCCGATAATTCTGCCGCAGAATCGGTCTTCAGCCAGAATGTTGAGTTCGGCATCTCTGACAGGTTGGGCAAATGTGGTTTAGAATTGCCCTTTAAAGCAGTCCAAAAGTAAGACAAAAACTCAAAGAAATAAATTGGTCTATAGATCTTACTCCTTGGTTTTCTCCTTGGCCTCATTAACGCAGATGGTGAGAATCTCCTTACAGGCGGCGGAGCAGGCCTCAGGCGTGCCAGAAATGAATACGATCTGGACAATGCGTACATTATTATTCAAATGCTGCGCTTTCAGTTGGATAAAATAAAGTAAAAGGCACGAAACAGACTACTGGCTAGTAGGATAAATACGATGTCAACTTAAAGCACCGAAACGGAGTAGAAGCTGCGGACATTAAATCCCATTTTATCCCCTGGATGAGACGTCTTAACGTTTCCGATATTCGTAGTCGGCTCAGAGCAACTCAGTGATGAAAGAAACTGACTCTCGCGCCAAGACTCCTTGGTTCGATTCGGTGAGCGGCCGACGACATTCATTTGGGGCTTGTGTGCACGAAAGACTGGCCGGGGGTTGCCATGCGATTCACAACGATGACGGCCAAACCATACATGCGCAACCCCCCTGATTTACACTGGCCATGCGACTTACCTGTGAAACTCAAGAGCAACATTAACGCAATTTTGGGTAAACGGCAGGAGTAACTATGACAGTCTTATAAGGGCTAAATGCCTCGTCATCTAATTAGTACTACGTCTGTATTCTTAGGGGTGGGTATTTTTGCGACTTACCCCTGGTCCACCACAATTTACGGTGGCCAGATCGGCCAGGTCGGCCAGCAGTTGCGCATGTATGGGCCAAACCCCAAGGCACAGAGAGTGCACATGCCTGACGATTAGATAGTCAGGGCCGCTGTACACCCTGTGTGAGCGTGTGCATGAGTGCGTGCCTGCGTACAGTGTTGGCGAGCTTGTACGTGCTTGTATGGGCAGAATCGCTTCAGGGCTGACCATAGGACCATGTCGCCGAAGGCGTTTCGCCAGGGTGCCTGCAGCACTACTGTTATTTTCTGAAAGTTTTGCACTACGATCTGGCTCCATTCTGGTGCAATTTACTGACTCTTGATGCTTTCCTGCATCAAAATGCATCCTGGATGTTTTTATGACATCTGCAAACCACATAAAAAACCCAAGTACCAAGGAAGCGGGCTTTACCTGACTATTTTGCACCTTTCTAGGCGGAATATTTTTAGTAACAACCTCGCGTTTAACGTCAATCCTGGCCTTGGAACGGTTAGTAATCTCTTTAATAGTTTCGCCGCCTTTGCCAATGATGGCGCCAATCAGGTCGGAGTTAACCAGTATGCGGACCGGATAGAAGTCGCGAACTTGCATTGGATTATTCAGTTGGGGCGCCTGAACTGGCGGGCCGCTTCGGCGCTGACTTGGCGCATTGTTGCCATTTTCGCGCCTCTGATTGGCAGAGTCGTTGTTAAGAGTGAGCTTGGAGCCTTGGAACTCCGCACCGTTTACTTCCGCCACGGCCTTGTTGGCAACATCAACAGTCTCCATGGAAACGACAAGGATGCCATCTTGATAATTGTGCGGCTCGATTTTAAGAACTTTGCCAAACTTGGCAAACATTGCTTCTAAATCTTTGTCCTCTTGCTTGCCGCTGGCTCCAGTGACACGAATTCTGTGACTCTTTTTTACATTGGCGCTGCCACCGCTCTGTGGACTAGACTGGCCTCCATTGGCTGCCGCCGCTGATGTTTCCTTCTCGTTGGACATGCCTGCTATCCTAGCTGCCCCTACTATACCTGTAATAGTTAGGCATTGATATGATTATTGTATGGCATGCCTGCTATCCTAGCTGCCCCTACTATACCTGTAATAGTTAGGCATTGATATGGCTCATTCCATATAAGATGAACATTTTTGGAAAATAGAAAAAAGTCAATATTTTTGCTTGCCATTGCCTTATCAGCCAATTTTTTTACCAAATGTTTTTTATGTGTAATATCTACAATCTAAGAATAAATGAATGATAAAATGTTAGATTAGTATGCTATCAAGTGGCAAAAAGTCATTTTTGTAAAAATTTAGACATTTTTCTAAGCAAAAGACATCATTAAGTTTGTGTACCTTTTAAAAACAAATAGAAAGCTTTGGAAGGTTGAAACAAACTATAGATAAAAGTATAGTACTTGCATCATCAGATAAAAGTATTGGTGACCAAATAATCTATTATATTTTTAATATATTGGTACCTCAAAGTTACTGAATTGACAGAAAAAAATATGTTACGACCATAATGTTACGACCATAAGGCTGCCTTTTCTTTTGTATCTTTGTTGCCTTTTTGAGTTTATATATTCTACAAAAAGAGTATGATTACTAAAGATGTTCTTAGTCAAATTTTAAAAAATGTATTGCAAAATATCAAAAATAAAAATGTTATAAGACTTTTACCTTTTAGTTTCTATATGTCAAAAATCCTGTTGTTACGACCATAAGTGCCATTCAAGGTTTAATAGCATCTATACTAATGATGATATCTACATGAAACTCTATAAAAATATTTTTGACAAAATTATCTTTCATTTAAAATATTGGTTTAGTATATTCTATTATTATATTTCATTTTATAAGTAAAAATAGCCTGTCATGTTACGACCATGCTTATATGGAATGAGCCATATGGTCACTGCATGGCATGCCTGCTATCCTAGCTGCCCCTACTATACCTGTAATAGTTAGGCATTGATATGGTCACTGCATGGCATGCCTGCTATCCTAGCTGCCCCCACTATACCTGTAATAGTTAGGCATTGATATGATTATTGTATGACATGCCTGCTATCCTAGCTGCCCCTACTATACCTGTAATAGTTAGGCATTGATATGGTCACTGCATGGCATGCCTGCTATCCTAGCTGCCCCCACTATACCTGTAATAGTTAGGCATTGATATGATTTTTGCATGGCATGCCTGCTATCCTAGCTGCCCCTACTATACCTGTAATAGTTAGGCATTAATATGGTCACTGCATGGCATGCCTGCTATCCTAGCTGCCCCTACTATACCTGTAATAGTTAGGCATTGATATGGTCACTGCATGGCATGCCTGCTATCCTAGCTGCCCCCACTATACCTGTAATAGTTAGGCATTGATATGATTATTGTATGGCATGCCTGCTATCCTAGCTGCCCCTACTATACCTGTAATAGTTAGGCATTGATATGGTCACTGCATGGCATGCCTGCTATCCTAGCTGCCCCTACTATACCTATAATAGTTAGGCATTGATATGATTATTGTATGGCATGCCTGCTATCCTAGCTGCCCCTACTATACCTGTAATAGTTAGGCATTGATATGGTCACTGCATGGCATGCCTGCTATCCTAGCTGCCCCCACTATACCTGTAATAGTTAGGCATTGATATGATTTTTGCATGGCATGCCTGCTATCATAGCTGCCCCTACTATATTTGGAACCTAATAGTCATTGACAACTACTAAGTATTGCATACTTTTAATTAGAAAGAGTAATTAGATGTAAAGTTTAGATATGCTAAACATAAACGGCCTTTTACTAATATTTTGAAATGCAATCAATTTTTTGCCTTTTACAACCTATACAGCACAGACAGCTAGTTATAGTTACAAAATAGATCTATACTTAGAAAAACTAAACAATTTCATTGCTCTATAATGCATCTTAAATATTAACATAAAAAAGAATACTAAAAATCATTACATTAGAGCTAGATAATGGATACTATTGGACTTCTGTTGCCTCTGATATAATTTTAACTAGAATTTATTTGTTAAAGCTTGCTTGCATATAATTTGTTTGTTAATCCAAATAATTACTTTAATAGGTTGGTCAAAATGAATAAAAAAGCAAAGCTATTACAAAAAGGCTTTTTAAATAATATTGCACTAGTTAAATAATAAATGATTCTAGTACTTTATATTAACTAGGGCCTTGTATATTTGGGATAAAAATCATTAAATACAAAAACTGCATTAAAATGATTATGTTCCAAAACTATAGCATTTCTTGTCAATGTAGCTTTCAAGCAGACATGGAACCATCCATCTTTTTTATAAATGAGCACTCTGTATTTGGAACTAAAAAACTATTTTAGTTTCAAAAGTTGATCATTTAAAGACAAAAATTGCCTTAAAATGATTATATAATATATTCCTAAACTGTCTATAGCACTTTTTGTCTTAAGTGCATCATTCAAGAGGCCTCTGCTTTCACTTTATGTATAGTAGAAAGAGAACTGTTTAAAGAGAATTAAGAGAGGTTACAAAGCAAAATATACATTGCATCATCTCTTTAATTTTAGATGATCATTTTAATGCTACTTTTATATACAAGATAAAATACTCTTAAAATACTAAAATACTCTGTTTGCTAGAAGAGTAGAAAAAATTATAAAGTTTTTTTATAGTTTTGGAATGCAATCATTTCAGTATAAAAGTTCTATTGAAATATTTGCTTTACAAAACTAAATGATAATATACAAGGGGCACTAGATAAGTTTTTAGCTGCGGTCAAACTCTATTCAAATAAGGCCATATTTTCTAAGCATATTGAATAAGAAGTTTTATCATGATCCCCAAAGTTTCATGCATTTAATTGTCACCATTCTCTCACTGTTGCATTTTATCGCAACAATGTCTGTGACTCTTTCAGCACTGTAATGGAGTTCAATTGTGAACACTTTTGTGCCATGATTTTCTACAATTTTAATAGCAGCTTGACATTTCACCAGTGCCACAAGTGGCTGTCTGCTGCCTTTCCTAACCTTGCGCCATCCATCACTACTGTCACTGCCTGGTTCTGGGAGTTCAAGCATGGCCGAGACAGCTTGAAAGACAAAGATCGAACCAGCCGACCTGTTTCAGTGACGACACCTGAAACTATCGACCACATGCAGCGCATGATTGAGGCTGATCAGCAAGTGACATATCAAACAATTGAGGCATGTCTTGGCATCTCATTGCTGACAGTCGCTTCTATCCTTTGTGATCACCTTGCTGTCCACAAGCTGACCAGTCGCTGAGTGCCACATTAGCTCACTGCTGAGCAAAAGCAGGCCTGCATGAGCTAGTGCCAGAAAATGCTGGACAGGTTTGGCGGAGGGATGTCGAAGTCTGTCACAGACATTGTCACATGTGACAAAACGTGGGTATATTGCTACGAACCTGAGCCGAAATGCCAAACGCGTGTGTGGGCTTTTGAAGATGACGCCCTGCCGACCAAGGTTGTCAGAGGTTAGAGCACTGGCAAGCAAATGGTGGCAACTTTCTTCCAAAAGACTGGCCACATTTATGACTGTAGCACTCGAGAGCCAGTGCAGTGACTGCAGATTGGTACTATACCATCTGCATGCCGCGTGTCATCAGCAGCCTTGAAGAGGCATGGCCAAAGTTTGGTGTTCAAGGTCTCTGGCTGCACCAGGACAATGCCAGTGTACACACAGCAAATTGAACTCAAGAGTTTCTACAGATGGTGGGCTTCCAACAGCTTAGTAACCCACCATATTCATCTGACCTGGCACCGTGTGACTTTTTTTGTTTCCATTCATCAAGAATTCCATGCGAGGGGGCCAATTTTCCTCTGCCAAAGAGGCTGTTGATGCCTATAGATTGGCCATTGAGGGGGTATCCCACTCAGAGTGGCGCCACTGCTTTGAAACTTGGTTTGAGCGGATGAGGCAGTGCATCCAAGCTGATGGAGAGTACTTTGAAAAGCTCTGAAAGTTTATCTTTATAACTGTTACATGCTAACCGCAGCTAGAAACTTATCTAGTGCCCCTCATATAGGATGACTGTATATATAAATAATATAAAATGATATAAAAGGCATGATCATATAAAAGTCACAATCAATATCTTTTATAATTTTGAACACAATTATTCTTTTATAAAAGTTTCATTGAAATGATTATCTTCTAAGGTTGAATATAAAAAGGTTAAGTATTTTAATTTAATGAAGTTTTTTTAATTAAAATAAAAAAATTATAGTTCTTTTTGTTTGAACAGAGAAGAAAAACTTCAATGATGATTGTATATTGAAATTAGTAAGATAGGGAGGGCCTTGATCTTATCATTGATGAGAGCAATGATTGTTAGCTAACCAAAAGATTGCCTATTAAAAAAGAACTAATTTAAGCTATTTGAAATTGATTGATTTGATTTCATTACTTTTAAACTAAAGTATAATTTTATTGAAATTTAAACTGATATAATGTTATTGTACTAGGCCTATTATTACCAATTTATTGTACTTTTATCATATTTATCTTTTTTACCTTAATTGTTTAAATATTTTTTCTATTGGGAAGTAATTGTCTATTTAGATAAATAGACAATATTTAGTGTCTATTTGTTTATATAAGTAAATTTTTTTATTATTTTATTAACAACAAAAATAGGCTTAATAAATAGATATTTATTATATCAAGATATTTCTTATAGTTTAATATTATAATAATATATATTACTATTTTAAAATTTTATCATTTATTCTTTTTGGCATAAATATGCTAAATAGTATATTTGTATAATAACTATACTAATTGTACAAAAAATGTCTATAACTTTGGACAACTAATTAGTTTTTACCAATGTTAAAATGTACATATCAGGAATAAGAATAGGCCTATGATGGCTGCATAGTAGACAAAAAGCTCTACAAATAAAAAACAAAATAATATGCTTAAGATAAGACTAGAGTTAGAGTTTAACTATTCATTTTATGCAAAATCTTTTGAACTATTTGAATGCTTAAAAATCTTTGGAACTTAAGCATTTTTTTATTATAGGCAGGAGGTTGTGTGTACCCTAGTGCACTTTTAAGTGACATAGGCACACAACTGGCAAGAGGCATTACTGCCCATTCCGCCAACTCCCCTGAGCAAGCATACAAGCGTGTGGATATGAACGCAGGAACACACTCACATAGGAGTATATAACCACCCTAACTTTATTTGCGCCTTAGGGGGTTGGCTCTTCAGGCCATTAATTGCACAAGCAGAGCCAAGCCAAGATTCCAATTAAGCCCCAAATTAATGTGACTGCACTTGGAAGGAGCCTGGATTGTTGGCATACCAGAGCCTGTGCTAGACTGCTGGGCTACAGTCCCCAGAAACTTGGGCATATGCATAGGCCTAGGCCTACATTAAATTATTCTTATAGTTTAATCTAAATGAAAGCTAGCAGGTCTATCATATTGACTATGTATATACACACTCATAGGAGTCACACAGAATTAGACCACTCCACTGACTCCAGGCACTTAAAGATTTCTATTCATTATCTTTAGTCTTTACTCTTTAGATGTATATTACCTATTACGCAATAGTAAATTGTAATGCACTGCAGTATCTAGTTAAAAAATTCAATTAGGCCTAATCTTAAGCCTATCTAGGCCTAATCTAATTAAAATCTACTTCAGGCCGGCCATGGCCATTCCACGCCACCTTTCAGGCAGGGGGCTGCTGCCGACTGAATTTATTTGGGCTCTCTGTGATGTGCCAGGGGCGGAGAAAAGAAAAGGGATTCGCAAGTAAGTAAGTATGGCTCAGTCAAGAAGCCTGTTTGGCCAATATATTTCAGTGTAATTTAAGAATAATTCAAGATTAGAAGGCAATATTTATGCATGAGTTATTCAAGTCCGATACGAGTTTTGCAATATAGTATTTGAAAGAGCGCGTAAATGTTATAAACGAAACTTTGAACGAGCTTTAACGACTAACGAAGTAATAAAAGTAAGGAATTAAAAAAAGACAAGTATTGCGTGAAATTTGTGTAAATGTTTGGCGATTATTGTAAAAAATATGTTATATGAAAGCCTAGGCAAAATATGGCAAAGGTATCGGCCTTTGAACTTTGAACTGCCGCCTTCGTTATCTCGGCACGAGTAAAGCCGGAAAGTTGCACGGACTAGTTTGAATCGATTTTTTCTCATTGATACTCCGTCTGCCGGGGTCCTCAATTCCGGGGGGAGGGTAGTCGTTGTCGTAGGCGAGCTGTCTTTAACAGGGCGCGGTCGTTCAAACGGTAGACACTGATACGCTTGACATGCTGCCATCACCGCAAAGAAATACACTCTGCTCCGAAGGCAAGACCACTTCGAGTGGAAGTGCTTGGAGTGCACTGTGCCATGTGCACCCCGTGCAGCACCGCGTGCAGCTGCTGCTGCTGCCGACATTGCTGCTGCTGCAGCTCCTGTGCTGTGTGCACCCCGTGCAGCACCCCGTTGTTGTTGTCGCTGAGGCGCGAACATCCCATGCGTTCCTTTTCCACCCCGTGCGGTACCAGGCCCAGTACCTTAGCGCCTCCTCCGGGTGCTCGTTAATGAGGCGCAGCTCAGTGGGCCCGCCCATCCTGCGTCGGATTTCCGTGGCCGGGCAGTGGCAGCTGACGTGCTCAACCGTTTCCTCCTCAGTCCCGCACGCTGGGCACATCGCGTCGGTGGTCCTGCCTATTCTGCGGCAGTAGGCCCCCAGCTCCAGCGAGTGGCCCGTGCGGAACCGAGTGAAGCTGACCGCCTCCGCCCTGTCCTTGTAGGCTGGGTGCCTGGCTGTGCCGAGGTCGCCGTAGGTGCTCTTCGTTCTACCGTGCGTCCAGTGCCTGCTGTTGTAGCTTGCGGCCCTCGTCTCCGCTGCCAGACGTCTGCGGATCACACTCGCCAGCACACCGGCTTCCTTCTGCGGCAGCTCCGTCGCGCCTCCGGCAACTTTGTCTGCGACCTCGTTACCCTCCAACCCGCAGTATGGGCCGGCGTCCAGCATAGCGCTATCTCGCGTCCGGTCTGGCAGGTCTTGTACAGCAGCTTGCGGATCTTTATCGCGATTGGATTGCGACCTCGGCCCTGGACCGCGAGGAGCCCACTCTTGCTGTCTGACGCGATCAGCGCTGTGCTCCATGTCGGCTGCTTGCATAGCCAGGCCACCGCGAGCTCCAGGGCGGTAAGCTCGGCTTACAGCGAGGAGGCCGGCTGCCCGGCTGCCCTCCGGAGGTTGGTCTGAACGCCGAATTGTTCTCCTAGCTGTTAGGCGTCCCTTCCGGTAGATGACCACTCCGCTGCCACCGCCCTCCTTCTGTACCGACCCGTCCGTGTAGATGATGATGTCGGGGTCGTGGCTGGCCTGCTTGATCCTCGTTTGGGCCATCTCGAGATTGCCGTCGCGTGTCTCTTGCCTTGCATCATCGGTTGAGACGAGGAAGGTGATGTTGTCCCTCCAGCTCTGCCAAGGGGGGAGGTCCGTCGCGTCCTCGAGCCTCGCCACCTCGTCTAGGCCGGCGTTGGCGAGACCTCTGCTGGCCTGAACTCTCCAGCCTTGCCTCTTCAGCCTTTGCCTGGTCTGCTGGCTGCCAAGGCGGTATCTTGGCGAACTGGTCTCAAGCCTGAGCCACCGGTCCAGCTTTGTGTTCCAGATCACTTCACATTGGTTCCGGATCGAGAGTAGCCCGCTCTCGCAGCGTAGGGCCTCAACAGGGGTGGTAGCGACCGCTCCGGTGATGATGCGCTGCACGCTACGCTGCACTACTTCGAGCTTACGCCAGGCCGCGCTAGTAAGCCACGGCGTCCAGGCACAGGCCCCGTAGAGCAGTTTGCTGCGGATGAGGGCGATATAGGTGTTGCGGATGAGCTCGGCTTGCCAGCCCCAGGAGCTGCCCGCGAGGCGCCGCAGCAGGTTGAGGCGGTTCCGGCAGTTGCGGATCACGTTGTCCGCGTGCGCTGTGAACCTCAGCTGTCTATCAAACGTAAGCCCGAGGAATGTAGGCTGCTCGATCCATTGCATTGGCTGTCCTTGTAGCACCACGTTCGGGGCCGCCGCCCTCTGCGGGGTCATCGCCGGGTCGCTGGAGAAGAGGGTGAGCGAGCACTTCTCCGTGGCAACCGGTAGCAGCCATGCTTCACTCCAAGCTTGCAGGACGTCGACCGCCGCCTGCTGGGTGGACGAGGCCTCCGCGGCTCTTCTGCTGCTGGTCCAGGTGGCCAGATCATCCGCATAGCCGCTAACCTGCAGGTCCGGGATTGAGTCTAGTTCCCTGAGGAGGTCGTCGATGAAGACGATGAATAGCAGCGGCGACAGCACAGAGCCCTGCGGTAGCCCTTGCTGGAAAAGTTCCCGCTTGCTGTCGACGTCTCCAACCCGGACACACGCCAGCCTGTTCGCTAGCCAGCCCTGTATCCATCTGACCGTTTTGGGGCCAATGCCCGCGTTGAGTAGCTTGATCAGCAGCCCGTCTCGCCAGACCTTGTCAAAGGCGCGCGCAAAGTCGAACAGCGCCAGGACCGTCAGTTTCCGCTTTTGGAATGCGTCGTCGATCGATTGGGACAGGCGGAGCAGTTGGTCTTCCGTGGACCTGCCTCCTCTGAACCCCGCTTGTGCTTCGCTGAGGCCGCCGGAGGACTCAAGAACATGCTTGATGCGGTTCGCAAGCACCCGTTCCATCCACTTGCCGAGGCTGGATGTCAGGCTGACCGGCCGGTATGATCCTATGTCCTTGGCGGGTTTCCCGCTCTTAAGCAGCGGTATGATGCGGGCCGTGCGCCAGTTTTGTGGAGCGAAGCCGCCGTCATATAACCGGTTAAACAGCCTTAGGACCTCATGTAGCGCCTCCCGGGGGAGCGCCTTCAGCAGCTTCGGGTGGAGGCCGTCCATGCCGGCGGCTCTGTTGGCGTCCATACTCTGCAGCGCAGCTTGCAGCTCGTCCAGGGTCAGGGCTTGGCAGTCCGCAGCATTGGGGGAAGTGGCGCTTTGCCGCAGGCGGGCGTTAATTTCTCTGCGTGCCCATCTGTGCCTGGCCCGGACGGTGTTGGCGCTGACCTTGGCGTACACTTTCGCAATGATGTTCGCCTTGGCTCTGTACCTTCTTCCTTCGTGCTCTAGGATCTGGTCTCTGCTGGCGTCGCCGCGCCGTTGAGCTGTTTCAGCAGTGACCATATCTTGTCCGCCGTTGCACTGTTGTCCAACTTGTCTCTCCATCGTTCCCTCCTGCTCTCCTGCTGCTTCCTCCTGATCTGTTGGTCCAGGTGCTTCCATTCATCCGACTCGATACCCTCTCTTTCCCTGAGGTTATCTCTTTCCGCCATCAGGTGCTGGACTTCCTCGTCGACGAACACCGCGTTTCTGGTCTTCCTGGCCACCATGCCCACCGCCTTGCGGGCCGCCTTCACAAGGCACCTTCGCAGCTGCTCTTCATGCTCCGAGTTGCTGAGAATCTGGAGGTTCGAGTTCCTGAGATGTTCCCTGACCAGATGTTGGTACAGCGGCCAGTCCGCCTTCTTCCAGTTCCAGCACATGTTCTTCCTAGTGCTGGGGTCCGGGTCCGAGTTCGCTTCCCTGCGGCTGATGATGATCGGCAGGTGGTCGGAGCTCAACCTGTTCGCCGTCCGCCATTCCCACTGGTCTAGCTCCGCCTGTGGGACTATGGTCACGTCCGGCGAAGACCTGTGCTCCCCGTCACGGCTGGTTCGCGTGGTGGATCCATCATTAAGCGCCGCCAGCAGCTGGTCGTCCATCCAGTCGACGAGCTCTTCGCCTCGTCTGTCCCTGGGGGAGCTGTTGTCCCACAGCTCGTGGTGCGCATTCCAGTCGCCGGCCAGGAGCAGGTTCTCGCCGCTTGGGATCTGCAGCAGCTCAGTGGCTGTCATGCTGCAGGTCGCTTGAGGCGGTATGTAAATGTTGATCAGCAGTAGTTGTTCCAGGCCCTGTCTGTTGTTGACGGCGCAGGGCTGGCAGATCCAGCTAGCTCCGTCAGCTGGTCTCCAGCGAGGGATTGTCGTACAGGCGCGGTGGAAGACGCTGGCACACTGCGTGCACGGGATGCCGTTATGGCCTGCCCTGATCTTGCGGTCGCATTTGCCGCAGTAGCTCGACCTGCTTGGCGAAACAACTTGGTCGGGCGTCGGGGTTCCGCCGGGTTTTTAGTTTTTGGGTTGGGTGGCGGATTCTCCCGGCTGTCCTCGACTTCAGTGAGTCTCCTCTCCGCAGGCGAGGTGATAGTGCTGGCTCGCTCCTCGCTGAGGCTCTCGAGTTCACTCCTGCCCGCCTCCGTGCCCTTCTCAGATCTCGGTATTTCGATGCTGCCTTCCGCAGCTCCTGCCGTCTGGCTTTCCTTCCTGTCCAAGGCGGCTGTGGCCAGCTCGACTGCCTGGCGTAGCCTTGCAGACGCCGCCTTGCTGCACCCGGCTTCCCTGCTGAAGGGTCTGATGCTGTCCTTCCTGATCCAGGACACCTGCCCGGTGCCAAACCAGCTGACCGGCACGTCGTTGCTGCCATGCGCAGTGCAGCTGAGCGCGGCTTGCGCGTCTTCCGCTTGCAGGCGCTCGGCCGGCCACCAAGCCCAGCCCCTGAGTTTGGCCCAGATGATGTTGTTCCCTGGCCACGGTTCTATCTCTTGGTCGTTCGTTCTCATGATCGTTCGTTCATTCGTTCGTTCGTTCGTTCTCCTGGTCGCCATGGGTCTCGGTTGGCTTGCACGGCGTGCCGCTCGTCGCTCTTTGCTCGCCTCGTCGCTTGCCGCTGGTGGGCCTCGGCGCCCCTTGCTCCTTGCCAGGGGTGCTGGCGGTTGGCCGGCTGCCTTGGCAGCACGGACCTGTCCAGTCGCCAGCCTTTTCCAGCGCGTAGAACCTTCCTCTAGTCAGGCCGCTGCACTTAAGGTGAAGGTGGTTTTCGCAGTCCTTGCAGCGAGGGCTCGTTTGCTGCAGAGTCCGCAGAGGGAGCTTTGAGTGTTGGCTGGTCCCGAGTTGCTCTCGACGTCGCCTGCTCTGAGCAGCAGGGTCCTGCTGTCGGCTCTGTAGGGCCTGTAGGCGCTGCCTCTCACTGTGCCGGTGCCGGTGCCCGTACTACGGTGGTGCGACCTCGGTCTCCTCCGATGGTGAATGTTCCTTTCTTGGATGTTCGGCTTCAGTATGCTTCCTTTCGTACCTAGACATCCTCGGCTAGGTTCCCCAGCACACCGCTTGGCGGTCTGGAAG
This sequence comes from Macrostomum lignano, assembly GCA_002269645.1. Classification (NCBI taxonomy): domain Eukaryota; kingdom Metazoa; phylum Platyhelminthes; family Macrostomidae; genus Macrostomum; species Macrostomum lignano. The sequence continues at coordinate 63,121 of NIVC01001013.1, forward strand.
CTGTGCTGGTGCTGCTGCTGCTGAAGAGGCGGACGACATTTTTGCTGAGGTGAGTGTCAGTATCAGAGTGTCAGAGTGTCAGTATGGGTGATACGAGTGACACGACACATGAGTCACTTTCCATCGTGCCATCTGCAGACGATTGATGGCACAATCTTTCCCATCGCTGAAAGCAAAGCGCTGCAGGAGCCGGAGGTTGAGCCAGAGTTCACAATAGACGAACCATGACTCTACACGCTTTAATGTCGAGTGTGTTGTCAAAGGAGCCAGAGACATTTGACATTGTGGCACAAGGCTCCCAAAAAGGGAGGATGAAGGTTGTGTCCTCCTATAGCAACACCTTCGTAAAGAAGTCGGCACGTGGAGCGAGAACCTACTGGCGGTGCAGCGTGCGCAACACAACGACAAGGTGCCCGGCCAGCGTCATTCAAACTGCCGACGGATTCAAGCGCGGTGACGCCGAACACAATCACTACCCTGTACGCCAAACGCTGCAAAATGTGCAGCTCCGTGCAGCACTGCGTGCAGCAGGCAGAAACGAGCTGTTTCGACCAGCTGCTGAAATAGTCGATCACGTCAGCATAAGTAAACTATTTCCGACCCACCTACTCATTTTACTCACTGACTCACTCACTCCCGAGCAGTGGCATCTGCTCAAGCAGGAGGTTGCGGACATTTGAAATTAGGACATCAACCTAATTTAACTGATTTTACAAATTTTAATTTTACTTTGTGGCGCACATTCGTTTAAATATGTACATTTGTTCGCATACTTATTCGAAATTGTCCTCTGCGTTTCTTATCAAGTTGAATTTCGAATCCGATCTGCAATTTCTTACGAAGTCTAAACATTGGACTGTAAGCAAGTACCTAATAACTCGAATAACTTGACACGTTAGCGTAAAGACTTAATTAGATAACTTTAGAAACATATTTGCACATTGTATGACGAAATAAACTAACATTAAACTAACTCAACTAACTCAACTCAACTAAACTAACTTACGCATACGCAACTTATAAAAATTTGTTATATGTGGCCGTTTTGACGTGTGGCCGTTTTGACGGTGTGGCCGATGTTGCTGAGTATACCAGTCAGACACAGCAATGATGCCACCTCTGACAGCCATCACAAAAAAGTGCGTGCTGACGCGGTCGCACAATGCATGAGCATAGCGGACACAGCTAGATCATCACTACTCATTTTATTGTGGCAAATGCAAAAAGTGGCAATTAAAATTACAATAAAATGCAAACTGTAAAAGCTATCATATCACTCTATTCTTTTTATTAGAGACAGGGGGTTGTGTGCACCCTGGTACACATATAGGCACACAACAACCGGCGAGAGGCATTATTGCCCAGGCAGCCGAGACTCCCCGGAGTAGGCATACAAGCGCGCGGATACGTACGCAGGCACACACTCACACAGGAGTGTACAGCGGCCCTAACTTTATATTATCGTTACGCCTGTACACTTGACTGCGCCTTGGGGGTTGGCTCTCAAGGCCGTTAATTGCACGAGCGAGCCAAGCCAAGATTCCGATTCAGCCCCAAATTAATGACTGCACTAATTGGAATCGAGCCTGGGTCGCTGGCACACCAGCCGATCTAATGCCGAGTGGCCGACGTCGGCCCGAGCTCGGCTTTGCCACTGGGGAGTAGCTACACCTGGGCTACGGCCCACCCTCAACTATTACTCTATACACTCAAGAAAAGTGTATTTGTCGTGCACCATACAAGGTTCACAATTGACACTTGCCTAAGTTAAAAACTGTGAATATACTTTAAATATATTTCCACATATATAAACATATTTGCACATTGTATGACGAAATAAACTAACGTTGTGTCAACACTCTATAAAAATTTGTTATGTGTGGCCGCTTTGATGGTGCGGCCATCCAAATTTGTTGTATGTGGCCGTTTTGACGTGATGGCCGTTTTGACGGTGTGGCCGTTCTGTGTGAGAGGCCGTTTTTTACGTGTGGCCGTTTTGACTTGGATTCGCTACCACAACAAATGTAGAAATAACTTTGATTTTTCTGGTTTAAAAAAGTTACTAAACGTAAAATCAGTCTAGGTATTTTACTTTTGATTCAATGTTTTTGCTTTGCAAACAGCCTTTTCTTTCAACACTGACAGACAATCTGAAAAAACAGTATAACTATTTAACTTTGTTGAATGTTTGAATACCATAACACAACGGATCCTAGTCATTTCGTCAACTGCCATTTCGTCAACTGGACACATCGTCAACCCGTTCCCCATATTGGTCGTTTCGTCAACCAACCAATAGGATACTTTCAAAGCTTGGTTATTTCGTCAACGGTTCAATGGGACGATGTCAACTTTTGGTCACTTCGTCAACTGCCAATAATACACGCCCCGCATGCAGCCCTCCTCCTTTCTCATTCTGGGCTTGGGACCAGACAATGGCGGAGTTACTGCCACAAAGATGCAGTTTGTATGGTAAAAAAGGAAAATGCATTGCACAAAATCACAAAGATCACAAAGGCCACCACAAAGGTCACAATCAAATATAAAGCTGACCTTCCATCGAGACTTCAGTGAGACGGACCGGCTCTTGGAAGGGCCCTGCGAGGAAGAAACGTGCTTTTTTAATTTTTTAAGAGCAGTTCCTAGGGTACTAACCATAATGTCTATAATAGGCATGAATCGCACTGTATGGCCTGTTGACGTGGCCGCACAGTCTCTGAGCACTGAATACACTTATCAGTCTCCATCCAAAGATGTAAAAATTGAGTGGCCCTCCTGAAACCCTACTCCATTATATAGTGTTTGAGGAGGTTGCAGTGTCAGGTTTAAAGTATTTTGGATTGGTTTGGCTGGTGGGGTTGTTAGTTGGGGATATGATAGTTGGGGATAAGACCTGGTGCCAATTCGCACCTCACAAGAACTGCCTACCTGCCTACCCCTCCCCTCCGACACCACCCACGTTTTGCTTGAAACCAAGACCAAGATAGGGCGCACGAGCTAGGGCGCACATTGACAGCTTGGGGGGGGGGAGTGGGTGCGAAGATGGATTGAGAGAACAGGTGTCAACGCGATGGGCGCTGGTTCAAGTAAAAGAGACAGGGCGCACATTGACAGCTTGGGGGGGGGGGTGGGTGCGAAGATGGATTGAGAGAACAGGTGTCAGCGCAAGGGGCCCTGGTTCAAGTTACAGAGATAGGGCACGTTGTCAGTTTGGGGGTGGGTGCGAAGATGAATTGAGAGAAGTCAGTTGGTTCATCGGTGGTTCTTTTTGTGGTGAATTCAGAAGTAATAACAAAGGTAATAAGCGGATATGACATGCGTTAGTTGATGTACATGTTATGACATTTGCAAACTGTAGACGAAGTAACTAACATTCTCAGGTCATTTCGTCAACTGACTAATGAACCAATCTAAAACCTTGGTCATTTCGTCAACTGCAAGTGAGACCACCTTAAAATGTTAGTCAATTCGTCAACCCAGTTGACGAACTAGCAGTTGACGAAATGACCAGCACCCAACACAACAGCCTCATTTGTCTTTGTCTTGACTCTGCGCACAATTTTTCACTTTCTTCTTAGCTATTCCCATTAAAAAATTACAACTTTATAGCACGAATATCCCCATAGTTTAGGAGCCAAAAAGTTTTACTTTACAAATTTTATCTGGTTCTAGAACCAAAACAAACAATATGAAAAGGCCCGACATCAAAAATATTTGAATATGTAAAATGTTTCAAGAAGAGTTCTCTTCAACAGAGTAAGAGTTAACACTAGACAATCTGATATTGTAAGTGGAGTAAGACTCCAATTAATTTGCACTTCTCTGAGTCTGAGTCTCATCTTACTTTTAATTGCAAACATGCTTGGGCGCAACCTAGGCCCTAGGGATTCACCTAGGTGACCTAGCCATTTCTTTTGGCAACACACACATGTAAGTCACTATTGAATAGAATAGTAGTCATGTGATTGTTCTTAGCCAGTAGCGACTTACATGTGTATGTTGCCAATAGAAACAGCCAATTAATTCCCAAGGTTGTGCATGTATGATTGCAAATAATAAATGCCTATACTTATCTAGCTAAATCTTTGTTTTAATACCCCTAATTGGTTATTTCCTTTTTAAAAACATCTTTAATTTTTAATGCCTAATATTGCCAGCAATCTTTATCTTTTATTTGATATTGACTAATTTGATTAATATCTTTAAAATACTTAGAGCCTACTTTACTCATTTACTAGATAAATTGCACTCCAGTAAGTTCATATGGGCCTAATACTTGTTTTTTAATTCTTTATACTAGGTAGCCCTAGGCCCTAATATAGGCCTAGATAATAGATATGCCCTATAGCTATAGTGTAGTGATATAGTCTAGGGCTAGGCCTATATGAATCATGTAAATATATATTCAAATGATCATAAACCAAAGAAAATATTGGCATTATAACCTTTTTAATGAGTAGAAAGACAATAGCCTCTATGGCTATGCTAGGGCCAAGCTTTTTTATTATTTTCATTTTTATAGGCTCTAATATCTTAGCAAGCCATTGTATTGTAACTAACTATAAATTAGATAAATAGGGTCCTAGTCATTTTGTCAACTGGCGTTTTGTCAACTGGCCATTTTGTCAACTCAGTTTTTGCATTGGTCGTTTTGTCAACTACAACTAGTCAATGAAGCAGTCTCAAACCTCAGTCACTTTGTCAACTGACCAACGGGGAGTTCCCCAATATAGGTCACTTTGTCAACTGCCAATAAACTATCCTCCATGGCTGCAAAAAAACTAAAACTGAATCCTGAGATGACTAAGTCTACAGGCTATTTAATATATAGATACCTTTTTGCGCAACATCTGCCGGCTTCGATCGATGCGTCTTTGACTATACATTAACAAACAATAATTCACTCTCAGGTTTTTGAAATGTGTGCAGTATGACGCGGTTGATATCCAATGTTACATATTTGCATGACAAATTTTTGGATGTGTAGAAATTCATTAAAGAGTAGTTGATAAGTACTGGACCAAAGATAATAACGCTTGAAATGGTCCACTCTACATGGTTTATTTTAAAAATATGAGTATATATAATATATAAAGCATTCCAAATTAACCATAACATTTATGGTCATGTTGATGTCAATCACGCAATAAAATTTATATAATAATATATATTATATGCACACACTATACTTAAAACCTATATTTAGTATTAAACACAATCGTACTGCTATTGTAGTGCGATTTTGTACCATCGCATATACACTGTACAATAGTACATGTAGTTCTGTACAGTAAGCAGTAATATGGTACTAAATGCAGACAAAAGAAAAAATATTATTTTAAGAAAATTGCAATACTTCTTGGACTTGATTCATTTTACAAGTACGATGCTGCCATCGCTCGCATTTATCACACTGTAGAGCCTATGCATATGGATGCATATGGGTATGAGTGTGCATAGGTGACACACTTGTATCTAGAATATTCGCATCGGAACATTTAACCTATCAAATATATGTATAATTGGCATGCAGTTAACATATATACTGTACCATAACAAAATTGCAAAGTTTGATTGTTTAAAATCAAATTAGGTAATTATTAAAACAAACTCATCAATATAACAACTATTATAAGCTATGCTGCTGTATGAACTACATATCATTCATATAATGACAATTTTGGTCACTTCATCAACAAGCAAATGGGGAGGACCTAGGCATTGGTCACTTTGTCAACCACCAGTAAAGTTGCCTTAACACTTTGGTCACTTAGTCAACCGAGTTGACAAAATGCCAGTTGACAAAATGACCATTACCCAATAAATAAGCTATTGATTATTGCTAGAATATTATTGATTAGCTAGTTAAGTTAATTGTGATTTTGGTAAGCAATCATTTTATTGGCCACCTTTTCAGTTTTTGTTTATTAGCAAATAAAAGGACTTTTTGAGAAAAAGAAATAACAAAATTTTATATATTATAAAGCTTATTTTTCATTATAATATATTGTAAGACATGTAAAAATTTATAATGAGATATCATTTTTGTATATGTAATTTTTTATCACAATTTTTTAAACAAATGTGATAATCTATCATATAATATTTAATCATCCAATAAGAAAGGAAGCATAGAAAAAATTAATTCAAACTATCTTCTAAGTAATATATTTTTATAGATAGTTATATTTCTTTGATTGGGATAGTTTTAGTTATCCATTATTTATTCAATAGATGATTGATACCATGTTAAAAAAGTTGCTAAATGATGGACAGCTGTCTAGCATCTAGAATGTTTTAAAAATGACCCTGTGGCATGGCACATATGACCTCAATATCTTTGTCATGTATTCCTAAAAAACCTTGTACTATAAGGAGATATGGCATAAAAAGATGAATAAAGAAGATTTACTTGAAGCTCACATTTTGCTTGATTTTTTACAGTGTGTAGTTAACACTTACCATTAGGATATAGATAGGATATATATAGGATATATATATATGTTCTATTAACCCTCAAATGATATTTTGGGGTCCAATAGACCTTTTAATAATTTTTCCATCCATTTTATGGAGAATTTTCTATTATTGTAGCCAAACCTTTTGATTCAAAAGGTTCAAAAGGATTCAAAATTGTCCCATATTAGACACCCAATGAGTCTGGTAAAAGCTTCTCAAAAATCTAAGAATCAGAAGTAATTTCTTGTACCTACAGGCTAAGCATAGTTCTATCTTGCTCATATTATTGCCTCTTGGACCCAAAAAAACGTAAAAATCTAGACTTTATTAGATGTAAGATAGGATCCAAAATCCCAATCCCAAGATCCTAAAGAAAATTGATCTGATGTCTATATATATTTATACATTAAATAAGGATCCTTATCTCCTATTTCTATAATCACAAAATGTCTGTGTGAATTTAAAGGCCTATGTTTGCTAGTTAAAATGCTTTAGGGCCTAGTTAGTATTTTATAAGGTTTTTTTGATACTCTACTAATAGTAGAAATAAAATGTAAATATATTAAAAAATATCTAATGTCCTACTAGTGAAAATAAGGAATAAGATATACTCATACGCGTATAAGATGATGTAGGATTTTGGGCTAACAGAAACAGATCAAGCATTGCACTGTGATGAATGACTGCAGCTTGCACTATGGACCGAGATGCTGCCGAGGCTCGCGAATGGTTCGACCTGATGGATATTGATGGCGACGGGTTGATCAGCGCCCAGGAGCTGCGCTGCGGCCTTCTCAGCCCGGCCTGCAAGCCATTCACCCAGCCCACCTGTCGCCTGCTGGTTCGCATCTTCGACACGCACGCTCGAAATAGCCAATTAGAATTTGGCGAATTTCTTGAGCTGCGCTCATTCCTGCACGAATGGTCCATGACGTTTCTTGACCAGGACCACGATCGGTCTGGCAGCATTGACCAGTTCGAGCTGATTGTAGCGCTCAGCACTATCTACAAACATCAGTTTAATCCGCAGTTCATCTCTCGCCTAATTGCTTTATTGAAATCGCGCTTATCCCGCTCTGTGCATCGAATGTCGCTCAGCCTTGATGCCTTCCTAGCGCTGAACGCCTGTCTGTCTCGCTTGGCGCGGCTGTACAAGACTGGCGGGCATCGGTACACGGCGCCATCTCTTGAAGATTATCTGCTGCGCGAGCTGCCCAGAATGCTGGACGGTGAAGGCGAGTTCTTAGCCGCTGCTGATAATGCAAACAATGCGGATGGAGCTCAGCCTCGTGCCCCAGCCGCCTCTTCTGTAGAACTGTCTAGCTGAGCTGATCATGCAGTTTCCAAGGCCGGCTTAAGCAGCGGCTAGGGGGGGGGGGTCATGACCCTCGCCACACAGCCGACCAAGTTTTAAAGCTTTTAAAGCTTAGTCTTTACAGTAGTAAAAAATGGGTGATAGGAACACGACTTTATTAGCTAAAATTTTGCTTTCCAGTGCTAAATTGGCGCCAAGTGCCTGTCGGCGCTAAATTGGCACTAAAATATTTACAAGTAATTCAGTAACTAGTAAATGAGATTTGTTGTCCCCCGGAAAAAAAACATTTTCCGCGGCGCCTGTTTATCTTACATTACAATATGGGTCCGAAATTAACTCCCTGCCCGCGGGCCACAAAGCTTTTGTATCCGGCTCTCGTGTCCTTTTAGCCTCTTCTCAGCTCCCTTCTCTCTAATTTGATTTCCTCTCCTCTCTACCCTCCTGGCCCGCAGTCATGTGCTAGGTTCTCTATCCGGCCCTCGCCGACCCCTGCCTTACAATGTCACTGTCTATGGGTGGCTCTGGCTCGTGACTCGCCCCCTCTAGATTAAAATCCTGACCGCGCCACTGGGCGAAGAGCGAAGAGACAGTTTTTGAAGGGTCGTTTTACGCGATAGAAATGCTTTGTAATAAAGCTTTACTTTTTTCACCATCCGTCTATTCAACTGTTTAAAGCGTAACACAGGTTTCTTTTGTTATGGAAATATGTGCGCGAAACCAATACAAAATTCAATCTGCGTATAAAGACTGCTTATTTTTTGCTTGAAGCCGGCCTTCAAATTTTTCTTCTTAGAAATGCAGTGCCCATACATGCGCAACCTCCAAAATTCGGTCGGACATGCGACTTAGTTTTAACAAAAATGCGACGTAGTTTTTGGCCAAAAATGCGACTCACATGAAAAAAAACCCTAACAAAATTAACGCAACTGTGGGTAAACGGCAGGAGTAACTATGACTGTCTTATTAAGTCAAAATGCCTCGTCAGCTACTTAGTACTACTACTTTGGTATTTTTTTCGGGTGGGCATTTTTGCGACTTCCTTGGTTGGCCGCCAAATCGGTCGGCCGGATCGGCCGACTGTTGCGCATGTATGGCAGTGCCCCATCTCTCTTAGTTTTCACTGGCAGATTATGGTCGCTAACAGCTATTAGACTTAGAGTCAAGGACCAGTAAAATAAAATTTACTGGTGGGGATTATAAGAATAAAATTTATTTATTCTTATAAATAAATAAATCAATAAATAAAATAAATAAATCAATAAATAAATCAATAAATAAATAAATAAATAAATAAATTCTTATAAATAAATAAATAAATCAGAGACTTTATAAAATTTATTCTTATAATCCCCACTAAATCAGAGGAGCAGATAGATAAACTCCTAGACGAATAAATGTCTTTCAGGACTTTCACACTGAATGATTTTTCTACTCACTATTTGAATCTCTAATAAATTCTTTGGAACATTCCTAGACGCGATTTTTTCCACTTTTTCACGTTTTTATTATGACTGAATGCTCAGTTCTTGAATTCGCTGCTGTTTCAATAAACTCACTTTAATGCCAGTTAAGTACAAGGCAAGGAAGTGTCTCTTGTTTTTTATTTACATTTACGAGTATCGTGTTTAGTTTGGTTCTGTTTTGTATAGATACCGATCTTTCTAATACTAGCAATAGAAAATTACTTGCATACTCTAATTTTCAATTACAAAACAAGTAGAGTTAAGAGTTAAACATTACAAAACAAGTTATAGATTTCAAGGCTTATGGGAAGCATTGCGGAGATGTCAAGGCTCACAAGGGGGAATAGCTGATATGTTAAGGCTTGTGATTTGTTACAATCATTTGAATTATTTAAATCTTTAAATAAAATCGATCAATGAAACATCAGAATGGATGAAATTTTTAAAAATCAGGATGATATTTTGAAACATGAGAAACAGATTTTAAAACACCAGGACGAGATTTGGAAACATCAAGATGGGATTTTGAAACATCAGGATGAGATTTGGAAACATCAGGATGGATGAGATTTTGGAAACTTTAGGATGAGATTTGGAAACATCAGGATGAGATTTGGAAACAGAATGAGATTTGGAAACATCAATATGAGATTTGGAAACTTTAGAATGAGATTTGGAAACATCAAGATGAGCTTTGGAAACATCGGTATGAGATTTTGAAACACCAGGATGAGATTTAGAAACATCATATTGAGATTTGGAAACTTTAGGATGAGATTTGGAAACATCACATTGAGATTTGGAAACTTTAGAATGAGAATTTGTAAGCATCACATTGAGATTTGGAAACTTTAGGATGATATTTGGAAACATCACATTGAGATTTGGAAAACATCAAATTGAGATTTGGAAACATCAAATTGAGATTTGGAAACATCACATTGAGATTTGGAAACATCAAATTGAGATTTGGAAACATCACATTGAGAATTGGAAACTTTAGGATGAGAATTTGTAAGCATCACATTGAGATTTGGAAACTTTAGGATGATATTTGGAAACATCAAATTGAGATTTGGAAACATCAAATTGAGATTTGGAAACATCAAATTGAGATTTGGAAACATCACATTGAGATTTGGAAAAATCACATTGAGATTTGGAAAAATCACATTGAGATTTGGAAAAATCACATTAAGATTTGGAAACTTTAGGATGAGATTTGGAAACATTAGGATGAGATTTAGAAACATCAGGATGATATTTGGAAACTTAGGAATGAGATTTAGAAACATCAGGATGAGATTTGGAAACTTTAGGATGAGATTTAGAAACATCAGGATGAGATTTGGAAACTTTAGAATGAGATTTAGAAACATCAGGATGAGATTTGGAAACTTTAGAATGAGATTTAGAAACATCAGGATGAGATTTGGAAACTTTAGAATGAGATTTAGAAACATCAGGATGAGATTTGGAAACTTTAGAATGAGATTTAGAAACATCAGGATGAGATTTGGAAACTTTAGAATGAGATTTAGAAACATCAGGATGAGATTTGGAAACTTTAGAATGAGATTTAGAAACATCAGGATGAGATTTGAAACATTGGAACATTTAAAAGATTGAGAAGATTCGGCATTCCCTTGTAAATATTTCCCTCCCGCAGTCTTTCCAATACAATTTCAACCAGCCCGCCTATGAAGGGCCGCCGCCCTCCTACGAGGAGTCCATGGCGATGGCGCCCCCTGCCAGGCCGGCGGCTCCGTCGGCCCCGCAGCCGCAGCCGGTGAACCCGGAGGTGGCCATGTGGTTCGCCGCCGTTGACGAGAACAATGACGGCTCAATCACGGTGCAGGAGTTGCAGGAGGCCCTGGTTACCGACGATTGGCGTCATTTCACTCTGAGCACCTGCCGGCTGCTGGTCAGCATGTTCGATGTTGACAAGAGCGGTTTTATTGAGCTCGGCGAGTTCGAGGTTCGATTTTTAAAAGAATTGGTGGCTTGTATTTGAATTGAAGACTGCGGATGCGTTGTTAGTCTTTTATATTCCCGAAAATTCCATTCGCAAAACTACTGGCTTCACAAACCTTAATCTTCACAATTCACTAGCTTCACAAACCTTAAGCTTCACAATTCACACTGGCTTCACAAACCTTAAGCTTCACAATTCACTAGCTTCACAAACATTAATCTTCACAATTCACTATCTTCACAATCCACAATCTTCACAATCCACAATCTTCAATCCACAATATTTACAATCCACAACCTTCACAAACCACAGTCTTCACAATCCACAATCTTCACAATCCACAATCTTCACAATCCACAACCTTCACAAACCACAGTCTTCACAATCCACAAATTTACAATCCACAACCTTCACAAACCACAGTCTTCACAATCCACAATCTTCACAATCCACAATCTTCACAATCCACAACCTTCACAAACCACAGTCTTCACAATCCACAAATTTACAATCCACAACCTTCACAAACCACAGTCTTCACAATCCACAGTCTTCACAATCCACAAATTTACAATCCACAACCTTCACAATCCACAATCTTCACAATCCACAGTCTTCACAATCCACAACCTTTCCAACCCACGAGTTTCACAATCATTTTACAACTTAACATGGTGGCAACGTGTCTCATAGCCAGATATCCCAAGGCTTGCTCAGAGCTCCCCAACCCCCCCCCCCCTGTCCAGGCCATCTACAACTTTGTGCAGCGCTGGCGCGGCATCTTCATGTCCTACGACGCCGACAACTCGGGCCTGATCGACTCCAAGGAGCTGGCCTCGGCACTGCAGCAGATCCACTCGCGCCAGTTCTCGCCACATTTTCTACACGTGGCTCAGCGCAGATTCCAGCAGAACGGGTCCGGCGAGATGAATCTGGACGGCTTCATCTCGCTGAACGCGCTAATTAGCCGGTACAGCAGGGACTACGAGACTAACGGCAGAGGCCAGGCCTTTGAGGAGTTCCTTATTCGCAGTCTGAATAGCAGCGCCTGAGCACCATTTTTAACTACTCTGAGACCACGGACCAGCGCTGAGGGCTGGCTACAGTCTGCTCAATGGAGCTCTAGTAGAGCAGTGTGTGTTTTTTAACTATAATTTAAAGGTATATGCTTTTTCTTTACTATTTTCTTGAGTGGAATATCTTTTTTTAACTGAGACTACTGCAAGTAAGTAGTAGTAGGTTTTACTAAACTAAATTTTATTAAGATGTTATATAAGCCTTTGGCCTTTTTCCTGTCTATATACCATCGATCTAATCGCTTCCATTTTTCTTTACTAGACTACTCTCTCATTACTATATAAAGCAAATATATAAATTAGTGCCAGTTTTTGTGCAATTTCATTCTCCAGTGTTTGTGAAGCTTCAGTTCCTTTTTGTTAATTGTGCTGCTTATATGATTGGGAGTCACTCATTTAATTATATTATTCCTGACGTGCCGCCTCAGCGGTGTGCTCGCCAATTTTATTCATATAATCCTTTTATTTATTGCTTTGCCTCTCTTCAAACCAGAATAAATGCGACACCTGTTAATTGTTGATTTTTACTAACCATTAATAATTTGTGTCTGAATTTATGGTCAGTAATGTGCAGTCATTTGCCAAAGTTAAACTGACTTTTTTCTTTTTTTGCTGTCCCGTTTTGAAAAAAGTAAAATACTCTTCTAAGATACTTTTTTTATTTAAGGGTTTGACGTCGTTTTTGCTTTTTTATTCAATATGCTCGTATGTACTCAGGTTCAAGCAGGGAGTCCGGGAGTCGTGTCTGTGTCAGACAGTCCTGTCTGTGTCAGACAGTTGTGCCTGTGTCAGACAGTCCTGTCTGTGTCAGACAGTTGTGCCTGTGTCAGACAGTCGTGTCTGTGTGTCAGACAGTTGTGTCTGTGTCAGACAGTCGTGTCTGTGTGTCAGACAGTCATGTCTATGTGTCAGACAGTCGTGTCTGTGTCAGATAGTTGTGTCTGTGTCAGACAGTCCTGTCTGTGTCAGTCGTGTCTGTGTCAGATAGTCGTGTCTATGTCAGACAGTCGTGTCTGTGTCAGATAGTTGTGTCTGTGTGTCAGACAGTCATGTCTATGTGTCAGACAGTCGTGTCTGTGTCAGATAGTTGTGTCTGTGTGTCAGACAGTCGTGTCTGTGTGTCAGACAGTCGTGTCTGTGTCAGACAGTTGTGCCTGTGTCAGACAGTCGTGTCTGTGTCAGACAGTCGTGTCTGTGTCAGTCGTGTCTGTGTCAGATAGTCGTGTCTATGTCAGACAGTCGTGTCTGTGTCAGATAGTTGTGTCTGTGTGTCAGACAGTCATGTCTATGTGTCAGACAGTCGTGTCTGTGTCAGATAGTTGTGTCTGTGTGTCAGACAGTCATGTCTATGTGTCAGACAGTCGTGTCTGTGTCAGATAGTTGTGTCTGTGTGTCAGACAGTCGTGTCTGTGTGTCAGACGGTCGTGTCTGTGTCAGACAGTCGTGTCTGTGTCAGACAGTTGTGCCTGTGTCAGACAGTCGTGTCTGTGTGTCAGAAAGTTGTGTCTGTGTCGGACAGTTGTGCCTGTGTCAGACAGTCGTGTCTGTGTGTCAGACAGTCGTGTCTGTGTGTCAGACAGTCGTGTCTGTGTGTCAGACAGTCGTGTCTGTGTCAGACAGTTGTGCCTGTGTCAGACAGTCGTGTCTGTGTGTCAGAAAGTTGTGTCTGGTTCAGACAGTTGTGCCTGTGTCAGACAGTTGTGCCTGTGTCAGACAGTCGTGTGTGTCAGACAGTTGTGTCTGTGTCAGATAGTTGTGTCTGTGTCAGACAGTCGTGTCTGTGTCAGTCGTGTCTGTGTCAGATAGTTGTGTCTGTGTCAGACAGTCGTGTCTGTGTCAGTCGTGTCTATGTCAGACAGTCGTGTCTGTGTCAGACAGTTGTGCCTATGTCAGACAGTTGTGTCTGTGTCAGACAGTTGTGTCTGTGTCAGACAGTTGTGCCTGTGTGTCAGACAGTCGTGTCTGTGTCAGATAGTTGTGTCTGTGTGTCAGACAGTCCTGTCTGTGTCAGTCGTGTCTGTGTCAGATAGTCGTGTCTATGTCAGACAGTCGTGTCTGTGTCAGATAGTTGTGTCTGTGTGTCAGACAGTCGTGTCTGTGTGTCAGACAGTCGTGTCTGTGTGTCAGACAGTCGTGTCTGTGTCAGACAGTCGTGTCTGTGTCAGTCGTGTCTGTGTCAGATAGTCGTGTCTATGTCAGACAGTCGTGTCTGTGTCAGATAGTTGTGTCTGTGTGTCAGACAGTCATGTCTATGTGTCAGACAGTCGTGTCTGTGTCAGATAGTTGTGTCTGTGTGTCAGACAGTCGTGTCTGTGTGTCAGACAGTCGTGTCTGTGTCAGACAGTTGTGCCTGTGTCAGACAGTCGTGTCTGTGTGTCAGAAAGTTGTGTCTGTGTCAGACAGTTGTGCCTGTGTCAGACAGTCGTGTCTGTGTGTCAGACAGTCGTGTCTGTGTCAGACAGTTGTGCCTGTGTCAGACAGTCGTGTCTGTGTGTCAGAAAGTTGTGTCTGTGTCAGACAGTTGTGCCTGTGTCAGACAGTCGTGTCTGTGTGTCAGACAGTCGTGTCTGTGTCAGACAGTTGTGCCTGTGTCAGACAGTCGTGTCTGTGTGTCAGAAAGTTGTGTCTGTGTCAGACAGTTGTGCCTGTGTCAGACAGTTGTGCCTGTGTCAGACAGTCGTGTGTGTCAGACAGTTGTGTCTGTGTCAGATAGTTGTGTCTGTGTCAGACAGTTGTGCCTGTGTCAGACAGTCGTGTCTGTGTGTCAGACAGTCGTGTCTGTGTCAGACAGTTGTGCCTGTGTCAGACAGTCGTGTCTGTGTGTCAGAAAGTTGTGTCTGTGTCAGACAGTTGTGCCTGTGTCAGACAGTTGTGCCTGTGTCAGACAGTCGTGTGTGTCAGACAGTTGTGTCTGTGTCAGATAGTTGTGTCTGTGTCAGACAGTCGTGTCTGTGTCAGTCGTGTCTGTGTCAGATAGTCGTGTCTATGTCAGACAGTCGTGTCTGTGTCAGATAGTTGTGTCTGTGTCAGACAGTCGTGTCTGTGTCAGTCGTGTCTATGTCAGACAGTCGTGTCTGTGTCAGATAGTTGTGTCTGTGTCAGACAGTCGTGTCTGTGTCAGATAGTTGTGTCTGTGTCAGACAGTCGTGTCTGTGTCAGACAGAAGTGAACATCTGTCAGGTCAACTTCGTCAGCAGCGCAGTGCAGCAAGGCTGATAATTGATTGTTGAAAATTCATATTTTTTTGCTATCCAGATCAGATTCGCTGTGCATATTGAAGCCCAGGTGCCCTATTATTATTATTTCGAGTATTATTCATTTAAATTTTGTTTTTCCTAACTGTTTTAACCAAAAACTAAACCAAGCTGGATTTAAAAAACGAGTTCATAGCTGTCAAGGTGTCAACTGCTGTCAGTAAAAATTAAACGTGCTGTTTTACTTTATAAAATTTCTACTGTTATGCAGCAGACTGCGCAAATGATAACCCATTGTTTGGATTAACTATAGACTGCGAGTATTTAATTAATTATTCTTTAAATAACCTGCCTTCGCTTTGCTTACGTTATTGATATTTTTTTCTGATTTTTTATCTCAGTTAAGAGTGCCCAGTTCCTCAGTTAAGAGTGCCCAGATTCTCAGTTAAGAGTACCCAGTTCCTCAGTTAAGAGTGCCCAGATCCTCAATTAAGAGTGCCCAGATTCTCAGTTAGGAGTGCCCAGAGCCTAAGTTAAGAGTGCCCAGATCCTCAGTTAAGAGTACCCAGATCCTCAATTAAGAGTGCCCAGATTCTCAGTTAAGAGTACCCAGATCCTCAGTTAAGAGTACCCAGTTCCTCAGTTAAGAGTGCCCAGATCCTCAATTAAGAGTGCCCAGATTCTCAGTTAGGAGTGCCCAGAGCCTAAGTTAAAAGTGTCCAGATTCTGTCTTACAGCTACAATACCAACATCCCCAGTCTTACAGCTACAATACCAACATCCCCAGTCTTACAGCTACAATACCAACATCCCCAGTCTTACAGCTACAATACCAACATCCCCAGTCTTACAGCTACAATACCAACATCCCCTGTCTTACAGCTACAATACCAACATCCCCAGTTACGGGGACGCGGCTGGAGTGCCGCCGCCGCCAGCCTACGAAGATGCGGCTGGAGCAAATCGAGGTGGCGCCGGATCGCATCCCGGATATCCTGCTCAGCAGCAGCAGCCGCCGTACAATCCGCAGTTCAATCCTCAGCAGCAGCAGCAGCAGCAGCCCTACAATCCGCAGTTCAATCCCCAGCAGCAGCAGCAGCCCTACAATCCGCAGTTCAATCCCCAGCAGCAGCAGACTCCGTATCCTCAGCAGCCGCCGTACAATCCGCAGCAGCAGCAGCCGGGGCCGCCGCCTCCGTCTCTGCAGCTGGCGTCCAACGTGAACCCGGAGGTGGCCAGCTGGTTCGCCGTTGTTGACGAAAATCGCGACGGCGCAATCACCGTGTCGGAGCTGCAGAGCGCTCTGATCAATGACGACGGCAGATCGTTTGAACTGGCAACTTGCCAGATGCTGGTGAACATGTTCGACTCCGACCGGAGCGGCACTATTGACGTTCGAGAGTTCGAGGTGAGCTTTGGGATTAGCGGACCTTAGCCTTCTCGGGATTGGATTAGCGGAGCTTAATCTTTTCAGGATGGGATTAGCGGAGCTTAATCTCAGGATGGGATTAGCGGAGCTTAATCTCAGGATAGGATTAGCGGAGCTTAATCTTTTCAGGATGAGATTAGCAGAGCTTAATCTCAGGATGTAATTAGCGGAGCTTAATCTTTTCAGGATGAGATTAGCAGAGCTTAATCTCAGGATGGGATTAGCGGAGCTTAATCTCAGTATGGGATTAGCGGAGCTTAATCTCAGTATGGGATTAGCGGAGCTTAATCTCAGTATGGGATTAGCGGAGCTTAATCTCAGTATGGGATTAGCGGAGCTTAATCTCAGTATGGGATTAGCGGAGCTTAATCTCAGGATGGGATTAGCGGAGCTTAATCTTTTTGTGTCTAAATGAGATTTCGCCAGCTCATCTTAACCACCTCACCAGAACTCACCAGTACGCACACCGTAGGAGATTCGCTTCACATCCTTTTCTCGCTACTCATTAGTAGCCGATCGGATTCGAGAGCTCAGAAGCTGTCTGCATGACAAACGCCACCCCCCTTGGCCTCATTCACGCAGGCCATCTTCAATTTCGTCCGTCATTGGCGCGCCGTGTTCGTCGACTTCGACGCCAGCCGGTCGCGCCAGCTGACGCCGATGGAGCTCGGCAACGCCCTCAACCGCGTGCACTCCTGCGCCTTCTCGCCGCGCTTTATTGACCAGGCCGCTCGCCGGTTCGCCCGGCCGCCAGCTATGGAAGTCGGCCTGGACAGCTTCATCTCGCTGAACGCCCTGATCGCCTCGGCGGCGCATCGCTACCGCACCGAGGGCCGCGGCGCGCCCTACGAGGACTTCCTGCTCAACTGTATTATGCGGGCCTGATTGCTTGTGAAGCTGGAGACAGTGACAGAAACTGAAATATAAAGACTCCGCACAATGCTTTGCAAGTTGCCTGCGTCGCCTCATCTCTTCCAGATTTGCGTTCAGTGAGATCTAACCCCTGAGATCTACCATTGAGATCTACCATTGAGATCTGTCATTGAGATCTACCATTAAAATCTAACTCCTGTGATCTACCATTGAGATCTATCATTGAGATCTACCATTAAAATCTAACCCCTGAGATCTACCATTGAGATCTACCATTGAAATCTAACCCCTGAGATCTACCATTCAGATCTACCATTAAAATCTAACCCCTGAGATCTACCATTGAGATCTATCATTGAGATCTACCATTAAAATCTAACCCCTGAGATCTACCATTGAGATCTATCATTGAGATCTACCATTAAAATCTAACCCCTGAGATCTACCATTGAGATCTACCATTGAAATCTAACCCCTGAGATCTACCATTGAGATCTACCATTGAAATCTAACCCCTGAGATCTACCATTCAGATCTACCATTAAAATCTAACCCCTGAGATCTACCATTGAGATCTACCATTGAGATCTATCATTGAGATCTACCATTAAAATCTAACTCCTGTGATCTACCATTGAGATCTATCATTGAGATCTACCATTAAAATCTAACCCCTGAGATCTACCATTGAGATCTACCATTGAGATCTAACCCCTGAGATCTACCATTGAGATCTACCATTGAGATCTGTCATTGAGATCTACCATTAAAATCTAACTCCTGTGATCTACCATTGAGATCTACCATTGAGATCTATCATTGAGATCTACCATTAAAATCTAACCCCTGAGATCTACCATTGAGATCTACCATTGAAATCTAACCCCTGAGATCTACCATTCAGATCTACCATTAAAATCTAACCCCTGAGATCTACCCATTGAGATATAACCCCTGAGATCTACCACTGAAATCCTGAGATCTACTCCTGAGATCCTGAGATCTACCCCTGAAATCCTGAGATCCTGAGATTTTCCCCTGAAATCCTGAGATCTACCCCTGAGATCCTGAGATCCTGAGATTTTCCCCTGAAATCCTGAGATCTACCCCTGAGATCCTGAGATCCTGAGATTTTCCCCTGAGATCCTGAGATCTACCCCTGAGATCCTGAGATCTACCTTTGAGATTCAAATTTAGGATTTTTTTGTATCTTGATAATTCGCATCAATGCGATCCACACCTGATCTGTCAATTTTGCTGCAGAAAAAACCTTTGGCTTTGGAATTTTCAATTTCCCAATGGATTTCCTGCAAAGCATCCCATTTTCCAGTTGTACCTATTTTCTCAACTATTGAGTGTTTTATTTAATCTCATTTTGTTTTGTTTAATCCTTTTCGTATTAATAATTTCAAATCCGGGACATATTCGTGTTTAAATTGACTACTTTCTGCTTGAAGCAGATCAGTAGCGAGATGCGTATATGAACACATCCAAAACTGAACTTTTTATCCAGACCCTCGAGCACTCTTTTGAACCAAAAAATAGAAGCTTTTTTATGAAATTTGTTGATTTTAGACTCAGTGTATTTTCTATTGAAGTTCGTTTAATTTTTGTGTGTCAGTCTGTTGTAACTGCCTGTACAACAACCAACATTAATATGGTTGAATAATATTAAGTTATTTGTGCGTATTATACACTATATATGCCTGTTATCACATTATTCAAGCATGCCATAATTAATACATTAAAGATGTGTTGCTGTTACATTATCATGTAACACATTTCCAAGTACAACCAGTTTGTTTATTTAACAACTAAAATGCATATAAATATCAACTAACTTTTTTTAATCTATTCGGCTCACCCTTTCTGTCTACTGACAGTAACCAATCGGGGTTGTTAGTAGTTTATTGAATTTATGCTAATAATTTTTACCTGTCAGATTGGCAGTGGGAATGCTTAGACTCTGTTGACCAGATATCATTGACCTCCGGAGAACAGGTGGTCTCACTCTCGTCCTGAGCAGTAATCAGACAATCCACTTGAGCAGCCTTAGAGACTAAACCGCCGCTGAACTTCCCTATTATAGACGAAGCATCTTACCGTATGGGGATATTCAACACTGTTTAAAATCCCCAGGCAAACAGCTCGGGGATAAACACGATTGCCCCTTGCTTGGCTTTGACAAAGCAATTTTCGGCCTTCCTTTGTCCGCGCGGGGAGGAGGGCTTCTTGTCAAATCAACAAGCAAATCAGAGGCTGCTTGCTCAACTCAGCACCAGTTGGTGTCCGCAAACATCCGCGATGGATTTTTGCCCCGCGATGTCCGGTTTTTTTATGCGAGATTGAGCAGCTGATTAGGGAAGAGGAAGATTTGAGCTCGCCTGGTTTTGAATCCCCTCCCATCAATAATGGACTGCGCCAAGCGGCAGGGGGGACTGCAGGGATTTTACTGCCAGCCAGGGGACGAGCAAGCAAAAGCAATTAATTTCCATCTTGAAGAAGGGTTGGCTATAAAAACGCAATCGGCACAAAAAGCCATTTACTGAGGAGAGAGTGAAGGAGTTTGTGTGTGTTTTAAAGCATGCTGCCAGGCCAGCTCTTTATACTCACTCGATTCAGCGGTTGAGATGCCTATCGCGCAGCAGCTCACTGTATAAGATGCTGAAAATGCTAAAAAATGGATGAGATACCGAACTCCTGCGAGACTCGGTCCCTGCATTCGCGTGCCGAATAAGCAGAATTGTCTCCAATTGCTGTTGCTGGCTTGCCAGCAATGAGCTCTGCAGAATACTGCGCAAGTCACTGTCTGCTGTTGCCATGCCGGCCGGGCCATTATTTACTGCTGGCTTATTAGCTAGGAAATTTTGCTTTTGGCACACTTCCCGTTTGTCGGGTGCATCCGAGAAGTTTCTTTTTTCACGTTCATGCGACATTATTTTTGGTTTTTTTAGCAGTTTTTTATACCCATGCAGATATCTGAGTGCTTAAGAGTTGCGAGTGGATGAGAGCAACCAGCTCTTTATTCCTTTGGAGATTCCCCGGCTTATATAAAATTATGTAGAGATCATTTCCGTGAATTAATATTCTGAATATTTTTAAGATAGAAGAAAGTACGAACTGGAGAAATGCATATTCACCCAAACTGAAGTTTACCCTAAATGAGACTCACCCGAAATGAGACTCACCTAAGATGAGATTGACCTGAGATGAGATTCTCCTGAAATGAGACTCACCCAAAATGAGACTCACCTGAAATGAGACTCACCCAAAATGAGACTCACCTGAAATGAGACTCACTCAAAATAAGACTCACCTGAAATGAGATTCTGCTGAAATGAGACTCACCTAAGATGAGATTGACCTGAGATGAGATTCTCCTGAAATGAGACTCACCTAAGATGAGATTGACCTGAGATGAGATTCTCCTGAAATGAGACTCACCCGAAATGAGACTCACCTAAGATGAGATTGACCAGCTGAGATGAAATTCTCCTGAAATGAGACTCACCTAAGATGAGATTGACCTGAGATGAGATTCTCCTGAAATGAGACTCACCTAAGATGAGATTGACCTGAGATGAGACTCACCCGAAATGAGACTCACCTGAAATGAGATTCAATCAAAATGAGATTCACCCGAATTAAGATTCTGGCACAGACATTGCCTTCATAGATAAAAGTTCAAGGCACAGCTAGCAGGTTTCACGAGATTCTATGAATAAATCCAGCGCTAAGTGGCTGAGCCACCTAAAGCTTCCCCTCCGCCTCTGTGCGGCTCAATAAAAACGGGTTTTGGTTAATTTGCATGAAATTCGCGCTCTCAGTTCCATCTGAGGCTGTCGCTCCATCGCCGGAACTGATAGAGCAGCATCACACGCCCGCGGTCATATACGAGATGCAAGCAAGCTTTCAACCCTCTTAGCGCTCACATTTCACCGCACTTCCCATGCAAAGGAAAGCCCCGTGTGCATTTTAATGTATACACATATATAATCAATTGGAGTTGCGCATGCAGCTATTGCACAGGCTTGATGAAGGAGGAGCCCACCTGCAGCGGCTGAGCGATGCGGAACGGACCTCATTTCCACTGCCTTAACTGCAGCCTCGTCTGACGAACTTCGGTTGTTGTGAATTGTGCGAGTTAGAAAAGCACTAAAAGGCATCGAAAGGAAGTGTTATAGAAGTTGGAGCCGGCATGGCACCTTCAGGATTTCATGGAAACCTGAGATCCGCGGAGTATATGCGAATCGATGCATTGAAATTGAATGCTGTATATTTAAAAATGATAAATTTGTCAAAGACATCAGCCACGTATTTCTGTTCTTATGTACCGTTTTGTCCTGCTCAGATTTACGGAATGCAAATCCGCGTATATTTATCAGCTATTTATCAGGGATCATTTGGATATGGGAACTCCCGCTGCGATGGTCCTGCATGGCTGGGCACATGGGAGTGGAACGAGAAATCAGCACAATCAAAGGCTAAATATGGCTCAGTGTATATAACATGAGAAAGGGGATTAACTGTCGCATTACCGTATTATACAGTGTATGCATCAACGGTTCATGTTGGCTGCACGCTAACCTGCACATGCATAGGGGTTGCGCCATCCTCTCACACTCTCAATAGGGTGTTTTGACCTGTGACACCTCTATAATATGACCCTATCTGTCTACCTTATCTATATTCCCACCTCAGCGGGGGGCTGGGCTCTATATATGATGAATTCATCAACTCCTCCCACTTATCCATCAGCTATCTCTCGTTCTTTTAAAAAAAATTAAATCCCACCCCAGGGGCAATCTCGCCAAACCATTATAATACTGTTTATAATTCTCTATAAAAATCAAATCGAACTTCATTTGTTATGCGGGCAACTCAACTCACTATATATAGGGAATACATGCGATATTGTCCACTCAACCAAAATTGCTCATATAATATCCTCAAGTTCATAGCAGCTTCCCTATTGTTCTCATTCTTGCCTTACATGATCTGTGGTAACTATGCTGAGCCTTCGCACCTTAATCCTACCTACTCTATTAATATATATGTAACACTTCTCTCCATCAAAATAATAAATAGTATTGAAATTTCACCATGCAATAAGTTTACTTGCCCCCATGACAACGCTTAAAATTTCAAATCCCTATTGACGTTTTCCAATTGAGTTCAGGTGGGAGATTCGAATACATAAGCGCGGTATGGCATACGCCAATTTGTTTAATTTGTCACTTCGACTGAATTTCCACGGCCTGTAGGTCCCGAACTGTGCATTGTGGCCAATCGCATGGGTGTGAAGCTGGGGCTCGTGGTCAGTTGGCTTGGATCACACCTTCTAATTAAATTGGAATGGAACTGCTCATACACAGTACTGGAGTTCAGATCTAATTGATAGGTGCCGAATTCCAAAGTCAGGAAAATCTGACATTAAGACTCCAGCACCAATGTATGGCGCTACAGTCTGATATGTGGCGCTAAAATATAATAAATTAGGAGTGTTGGTAGAGCTGCGCTGAGCACATCCAAGTTATGGCGCTACACATCAGGTTCTGGGCTGCCATATAGGGTTCAGGCGCCACATTTAGGGTTCAGGCGCCACATGTAGGGTTCAGGCGCCACATGTAGGGTTCAGGCGCCACATGTAGGGTTCAGGCGCCACATTTAGGATTCAGGCGCCATATGTAGGGTTCAGACGCCACATATCATATTCTGGCGCCACATATCATATTCTGGCGCCACATATCATATTCTGGCGCCACATATCATATTCTGGCGCCACATATCATATACTGGCGCCACATATCATATTCTGGCGCCACATATCATATTCTGGCGCCACATATCATATTCTGGCGCCACATATCATATTCTGGCGCCACATATCATATTCTGGCGCCACATATCATATTCTGGCGCCACATATCATATTCTGGCGCCACATATCATATTCTGGCGCCACATATCATATTCTGGCACCACATATCATATTCTGGGGCCAAATATCAGATTATAGCGCCAAATTTTATATTCTAGTGCCATATATCAGATTCTGGCGCCTCACATCGGATTCTGGCGCCTCACATCGGATTCTGGCGCCTCACATCGGATTCTGGCGCCTCACATCGGATTCTGGCGCCTTACATCGGATTCTGGCGCTATAAATTGTGGCGCCAGCATCTGATTTGTGATGTCAGAGTCTGATGTTTAGCGCTAGAATATTATGTGTGGCGCCAGAATCTGATATGTGTCACTAGAATCTGATGTGAGGCGCCAGAATCCGATGTGAGGCACAAGAATCCAATGTGAGGCGCCAGAATCTGATATATGGCGCTAGAATATAAATTTTGGCGCCAGAATATGATATGTGGCGCTAAGTAATGATATTTGGTGCCAGAGTATGATATGTGGTGTCAGAACCTGATATATGGCGCTAGAATATAAATTTTGGCGCCAGAATATGATATGTGGCGCCAGAAGATGATATGTGGCGCCAGAATCTGATTTATGGCGCTAAATAATGATACTTGGTGCCAGAGTCAGATATGCGGCGCCAGAATCCGATGTAAGGCGCCAGAATCCGATGTGAGGCGCCAGAATCCGATGTGAGGCGCCAGAATCCGATGTGAGGCGCCAGAATCTGATATATGGCACTAGAATATATATTTTGGCGCCAGAATATGATATGTGGTGCTAAATAATGATATTTGGTGCCAGAGTACGATATGTGGGGTCAGAACCTGATATATGGCGCTAGAATATAAAATGTGGCGCCAGAATATGATATGTGGCGCTAAATAATGATATTTGGTGCCAGGGTACGATATGTGGTGTCAGAACCTGATATATGGCGCTAGAATATAAAATGTGGCACCAGAATATGATATGTGGCGCCAGAATCTGATTATGGCGCTAAATAATGATACTTGGTGCCAGAGTCAGATATGCGGCGCCAGAATCCGATGTAAGGCGCCAGAATCCGATGTAAGGCGCCAGAATCCGATGTAAGGAGCCAGAATCCGATGTGAGGCGCCAGAATCTGATATATGGCACTAGAATATAAAATTTGGCGCTATAATCTGATATGTGGCGCCAGAATCCGATGTGAGGCGCTAAATAATGATATTTGGCCCCAGAATATGATATGTGGCACCAGAGTATGATATGTGGCGCCAGAGTATGATATGTGGCACCAGAGTATGATATGTGACGCCTGAACCCTACATGTGGCGCCTGAACCCTAAATGTGGCGCCTGAACAGTATATGGCAGCCCATAACCTGATGTGTAGCGCCATAACTTGGATGTGCTCAGCACAGCTCTACCAACACTCCTACTGGCTCCACTCCTAATTAAAACCAAGGTCCATGCATTAAACTCCAAAATCGAAAGCTTATCCAATTTACAGAAGAAACAACAGAAAAAAAGCTGGATTTCCTGAGCTGTGGCGCCATAGGCGGCTCCCCTCGCCAAGACCCAGCGCCAGTGTCAATAATGATATTTCCAGTTACATTGCCCCAAGGCCCCTATATGGCGCCAGTGATAGCGCTGGGCTGCATATGCAGATATGGGCCCCGTATATCTCAGCAGGCCTAATAGGTAAGTCAGTCAGAGTCAGGCCTCTCCTGCAGTGCCGAGACAATGAGGCGGCGCTGGCCCAGTGTGAGCAGCAGCAGCAGCCGCCGGGTGTGGGCGGCACGGCGCCCACTGCCAATCAGAGACCGGCAGGCCTCCCCCACTGCGACCTCATTGGCTGAGAGTGCCGATCCGTTGCTCTCCACATCATCCCCACCTACGGCCCCCGCAAACTGAGGCGCCGCCGTTCAACGATTTCTTGATAAAAAGGCGCTCCTGCCCTCGCATCAGGGGGCCCTCCATCGCGCACAGGACAGCCAGCTATCCGTGTGTTCTCAACCTGCTCTTAACATATATCGATCAGCATTAAGCCACCATTGTGCCATCAATGCAGCCGCAGCAGCAGCAGCACATGAGCCATCTGCTGGCTATGCTACGCCAGCACCAGGACTCTTCGTTTATCAGAAATGGCAAAGGTGAGCCTTCACTTGATTGTCAATTATTTAACGCATGCATATATATTCAATCAATGCTAATGTTCGAGAAAGTAATATAGGAACAAGAAGGGCCTGGAGTCAAAGATTATTTTATTAATAGGGTAACATTTTGTGTTTGACAATTGCTGGTCACATGGCCAGCATCTTCAAATGTATTTGGCTCACATGGCGTTTATTTAGAGAGCGGGGAGAGAGAGAAATGAATTGTTAAAGAGGCCGCGAGGCCCAGACTGACTGGCAGCATGTGATGCAGAAAAGTCGCCACTTTGCACACACACGCGCAAGCTGCCTGAGTGCACGGCCCAGGGCCCCGAGACCACCGGGTCTGTTTGCCATCGCCAGTTCTAACAATTGTTGCTGAGGGGTCCCCGTTTTTTTCTGTCTCTCGACTCTCTTTCTCCCTCCCTACCTTTCACTTGCCGCGCCTCTATAATACAAGGTTAACAGTTTTTCCTGGAGCCACCTGCCGCCGCCACCGCCCAATGAGCCCCGTGGGAATGTCTGGGGTGACCTGTGTGCTGAGAGCCGCGGAGACCTGGACAAGACCAACAAGTTTGCGCACACATGTTACCCATGCGC
This sequence comes from Macrostomum lignano, assembly GCA_002269645.1. Taxonomy (NCBI): domain Eukaryota; kingdom Metazoa; phylum Platyhelminthes; family Macrostomidae; genus Macrostomum; species Macrostomum lignano. The sequence goes on from NIVC01001013.1 coordinate 89,558, forward strand.
CCCGCCACCACATGCATGCCGCTGCCACCGCTCGTGATGCAGGCAGCGTGGGAGAGAGCACTGATCCCTAACCGCCCAGTGTTTGTCTGTGTGTATTTTTGTAGCCAACCAATGCCATTGTTGCGCACTGCTGCAGATTTGCTCTGCAAACAATGCCCGATAAAGTCATTGGAGGGGATATTATTGCTCAACAAAGCTGGCGGGGAGGGCGGCTGCTGCAGCGGCGACCGTCTTCTCATGCCGCCGGTGAGGCAGCATGACTTGCAATTCGATGCAATTTATTTCGCCATGATACAGTCAAGAAAGTCGAACTGAAAGCCGCGGGTCAGAAAGAGACTTTGTTGCCGCAGAGCGAAAGAAATAGGAAACACGAGGGCCCTTCTGCACGCGCAATTCGCCTCTTAATCGGTGAACAAACATTGCTGACTTTTAGACTAATATTGAATTGAATGAGACTTCAGTTTGTTTTTGGCCTGCCTGCAGGGACCCTCTGTGTGAGAAGGTGTGAGGAGTTCTGTGCGGTATTATTGCGTAAAAATTACTGCAAAGTTGAAATAGTCGCAATTATCAATCGTATAGTTGCTATGGCGATTGTTCTCAGCAAATTATTCAATGTGATTCTTGACTCATTGAATCATTTCTTTACCGCCGGCTGACTTTTTTAGCAAAATTTCTCAATTAAACTTGCAGACCTGCAGCAGCAGCAGCAGCAGCAACATCGACCAGCGAACTCGGGTCACCTGCAGGCTGCAGGCTCCGCTATTGCCACATCGGCTGGAATGCCGTTCCGCTTGCCTCCGACTGGCTCCAGCGCTGGTGCACACACTACCGCTTCCGCCGCCGCAGCCGCCGCAGCCGCAATGTCTCAGGCCTACTGGCACAGCCAGCTGCTGCGCTTCTACCATCTGGTTGGCTGCCAGCAGCGAGCCGCGATGGCGCCGCAGCTTGCCGCAGCTGCCGCGGGAGCGCAGCATCCGCTGGCGCAGCCGCCGATGCCGCAGCTCCAGCAGCTCCAGCAGCTCCAGTCGCCGCCGCGCCGCCGCCAGCAGCAGCCGGATAAGAAGCGACTTCAGCAGCACCAGCGGCGCTTCAACTTCGCCCGCCTGGCCGAGTCCTGCCTGGAGGAGCCGGCCGTCGCCCGCGCTGCTGCCGCCGATGACGTCGCCTCGATCTGCTCGGCGAATTCCACCGCGGCAGCCGAGGATGCCGAAGCTGTTGTTGGAGTCTGCAGCTCCGAGGACGACGCCGGGGAGCCAGCTGACGGCTCCGCCTCGCCGATGGATGCCGAGTCGTCTCTGCAGATTCAGGCCCGGCGGCAACCGCCGCCACCGCAGCAGCAGCAGCAGTTCCAGCAGCAGCAGCAGAGACAGCACCTGCCTCAAGCCAACACCCTGGCCATCATGCAGTTTGGCGGTCTCTCCGCCGCCGCCGCCGCCGCCGCCGTTGCCGCAGCCGCCGCAGCTGCCGCTTCCGCTCCGGGAGGGCGGAAACCGCGGGGTCGCGGACCGGGACGGTGAGTGACAACCTGATGACTGCATGGTCGGGGATGCGGGGCAGCCAGCAGCCATTTAGCTAACAGTTATTCTGTAGCAACCCCTTCCCATCCACCGGTAACCATGGTGACGCAACAAGCGCGTCTGTCAAATAATAAGTTTAAAAAGTTTTCTTTGCAATCCCATGGCTTGGCATTCTGGGCTTGCAGAGGCGGCCTGATATTTGAAAAACAGAAACAATAATAAACAATATGCGCTATTTTTTCTAAATTTGCATGGACACGAACTGCAAAGTTTTTTGGGGGGGGGGCTTATATGGGTAATACGGTGGGGGCGCTCACTCGCTCACTTTCACCCGCGGGAAGGTGACAAATCGCTGCATGCCAGCATCCGCCCCACGTGTGCGCAACCAGCTTAGCGCATGCGGTTGCCTTGCTCTGCTGGCTGCCAGGAGTTCGGCAGTTTTTATGCAAATTTAGAAATTATATATTATAGCCACCCAGGCTGCGGAACTCAGCCCGCCCACTGCCGAACAACAATATATCGCTGAGGTTGGCCGTGCGGTATCTCCCGTCCCGCATATAGTATACTGACTGTCTGGCATAGGGTGAAGAACATCGCTGCTTTATTGCCTGCCTTCAACCCGTATGCTAATGAGCTGGCGGAGGTGTGAGTGCATGCTCGAGACTCTCGGTTTGGTTCAACTGTACGAGCCAAAATGGGTTAAATTGTTGATATTTGTTCATATAATACGGAGATGGACAGTGGAGGCTAGCACAGCCTCCTTCGGTTCCATCTGCTTGGGGAAAGTCAATCCCTGCTGAAGGCAGATACTTATATCCTTTCTCACCTGCTGTAACAATGACTGCTTTTTATTGCATTATTTACCGTCTGTTGTGTGAGCGGCCGAAGTTTGAATTGCATCAACGCGATCAGGACCGGCTCTCTCTCTCTCTCTCTCTCTCTCTCCATCCCTATTGTGCTCAATGCAGCATCTGCTGTTTCTAAAGTCAATAATTTTGTTTGCCCAGTCGACAGCATGAGGCCCAGTGAGACAGGACAGGTCCCTCATCATTCAATCTCAGGTTACGGGGATAACAAGTGGCCAGTGTGCGGGGGAACAACAGAGTTTTTAAAGTTTGCATCGTTAGACAAATATTGTCAAAATCAAAATTCTGATCCTTAACAATCTGTCGAGAGAGTTGTGTGCTCCATATAGGTCAGCTCATCCAGCAGGGGATGCCAGAACGATCGGTGCTCCCCATTCCTGTGCCTTGTCTGTCAACCAGCCATATGAGACCCAATTGTCCCCTGCCTTGCCTGCCTATTCGAAGCTATAGTCTGATATAAGAAGTGTTATATTATTATCTTCAACTGGCCCAGGCAATTCACTTCACCGAGCCGCAAGAAGTGAGCATAGTTACTAAGGGGGAGAAGAGCTTAGAGACCAGGCACACATATCGCCCTCTGTATGCAGACAAAGCATTATTTGGGTGCATTAAGGTAAGGGGCCTCGGGTCCGCAATCAGGGACAAAGGCATGCAGTTCTCTCTGCAGAGTGAGAAAGAAAAAAAAGGCAGAGAAATGCGACGCGGTGCAATAAAGTGTGATCAGAGAGCAAACCGGACCTTTGCGTGACTGGACTGAGGCTCGATCCCGGGATGGGATAAGGCAGCCAGGCGTCTTCCTGCCGCCTTTCAGTCAATTGCGCAATAGGGGAACTTTTTTGACCCTTCAACCATCATTTGGTTTCATTGGAGCCCCGCGGCCTTGGAGACAAACCGCGCGCGTGTGTGTAGGATGAAGACAGTTTTTTAGTCTCTAATGGCCTTTTTGACTGCACCAATCAGCCCTTCTATCACTGCTTAATTACTTTATAGCAATACTTGAAGCCTCAATCACGGGGGGGGGTGATCATATCTGACTATTATTTTTTTGCCGCAAACTTTCACGCATGCACTCCGCATCTGGCACTCGACTATCTCAGGAGTCAGCCGCAACACCAACACACACTCACCCGCAGAGCCCGCAAGGAGTACGTGTGCAAGTACTGCAGGCGCCACTTCACCAAGTCCTACAACCTGCTGATTCACGAGCGAACCCACACAGATGAGAGGCCGTTTCCCTGCGAGATCTGCGGCAAAGCCTTCAGGCGACAGGACCACCTGCGGGACCACCGGTACATTCACTGCAAGGACAAGCCGTTCAAGTGCGACGTCTGCGGCAAGGGCTTCTGCCAGGCCAGGACTCTGCAGGTGCACAGGACGCTGCACACCGGGCACCAGGTAGATAAATTTGAACTTCTCTTGAGATTTAACTCTCCACAACAATCTCCCCTATGAGATTTAAGCCTCTACAATAATCTCCTCTTTGAGATTCAAGCCTGTACAATAATCTCACTCATGAAATTTAACCCTCTACAATAATCTCCACTATTAGATTCGAGCCCACCACAATAATCTCCCCAATGAGATTTGAGCCTCTACAATAATCTCCCCTATGAGATTAAGCCTCAATTGAATTCGCAGGCAACTGTAACCATTCCAGATTCAAGAGGCCGCCGCCCCAGCAGTTGCCAAGTGCGACTAGGCCAGGCAGTCTCAGCACTCCGTACCTGCAGCTGTCGCAGTCCTTGCACCCTGTGTGCCCTCTGCTGCCCTCAGCTCAGCACAGAACAACAAAATTAAATGAAGCAACTTTTACTTCTTTAGCTCTGCTTTTCCTTTGTCCAATTGCTTATGTGTGTTCTCCCGTGCAGTTGAGCTCTATATTTTCAAATCCTCAAATCCACTTTGCTATTCCAGCTATTTAACTCCTTAATTTTAAACTTGTTTGTTTTACTGAGCTACAGACTGGCAGTCCTTCAAATATTCATTCTGTAGCCTTCAAATAGAATTTCCATTGCTGCTGCTTGAGCTCGCAGAAGCAATTGCAAATCTTATTGTGAAACCGGATTTTGTTTCCTTTTGCTTCGAGTTCTGTTGTATAGGCGACTGTTGCTTTTTATGGTGCATTGTTTCACTTTTTCTGCGTGTTTTCTTTTCTGTTCTGAAGTTCCGCAACTTCCACAATTGCCCCCCCCCCGATATGCAAGCAGTTTGGCACCTGATAATGCAATGCAAATATTTATTTTTTATAGCTAATTATTATTATATTATAGAAGTCATTGGCAATATTTGATGCAAATAAAATATGCGCGTTTTGCGGGTATATAATTATTGTATTTAAATTACTATGAAAACAAGCTGAGACTGTTTTTGAGACTGAACTCATTATTTCTGACGTACGCCTAGAAATAGCAAATGTTCAACATTCTCTAGTTGCTAACCGAATATATATTTTTATAGATAAAACCGATGAAGAATCCTGTGCAGTATTGGTGGGATTAAAATCCCATGTTTATCATAGGCTGACTGCAAATTAACTCGCGAACATTCAGCAGTTTAGTTGGCAAGGCAGCCAGTGGAACGTGATCGCTGGGGACCTTGGAGAGATAAGCGAGTCCCTAAACAGCAGTTCCAACTCGATCCTGCTCGGAGTCTCTTATCGGATACTTGATTGACACCTTGAAAAATTTAAGACGCCGCCCATGCAGAGCGTCAGGTGAGTTTCTGACGGTGTTCTGCGCGAGAAGAGAATTGAGATATAAACCGTCTCTGTGCAGGGAGGGCACACAGAGAGAGGGTTTGACACGGGGTCTGTTTGCTTGACAACCTACGAGGTAAACAGTGAGCTCTCGCAATTGACTCAAAACTGCTACTTAAATTTAAATGTTAAACACAGGAATTTCTTGTACATGGGGCTCCTGACCAGTTGGTGCTACAGCGAGCGACTACGCGCCAATAGTGATCGATTAGGCACCAATAGGGATCAATTAGGTGCTAATAGGGATCGATTAGGCGCTTACATGGATCGATTAGGCGCTTACATGGATCGATTAGGCGCTTACATGGATCGATTAGGCGCCAATTAGGATTGATTGGTGCCAATAGGGATCTATTAGGCGCCAATAGCTACGGATAGTTTAGGCGCCAATAGCTAGGGATAGATTAGGTGCCAATAGCTAGGGATAGATTAGGTGCCAATAGGGATCGATTAGGTGCCAATAGCTAGGGATAGATTAGGTGCCAATAGGGATCGATTAGGCGCCAATAGCTAGGGATAGATTAGGTGCCAATAGGGATCGATTAGGTGCCAATAGCTAGGGATAGATTAGGTGCCAATAGGGATCGATTAGGCGCCAATAGCTAGGGATAGATTAGGTGCCAATAGGGATCGATTAGGTGCCAATAGAGATCGATTAGGCGCTAATAGGGATTGATTAGGCGCCAATTAGGATCGATTAGGCACCAATTAGGATTGATTAGGCGCCAATAGGGATCGATTAGGCGCCAAAGTGAGCAAAAAATCAAATCAGCAATGAGTATTCATGGCCAGGGGTGCATGCATGGCACAGAATACAGTGTTGCATACAATAACAGTCAACATTGCGCACCACATTGGCCCAGAAGTTTATAAGAACTGATAGAATAAGCATAAAAAATAATATAATAAATATATTTCCAGCAGCGGTGCGGGAGCCATTAAACTGTCAGAGTTGCGATTCTCACGCTGCGGACAGCAAGTGCTACTGTATAAAGTTTGAGTTTGTCTCTGGTAAGTTAACTCAATGCAGCTTTGCATATCTTTGCATTTAGCAGACAGGAGTTTCTAAAGAGATTGTAAATTAGCATTTTGAGACTGTATGGGCGGCAGGACCACCGGAGCACAGAAAATCTGCGCATCTGTGGGAAGGCAGAGAGAAGCAAAAGCAGACAGACGGCGAGATGAAGGTTATAAAGTTGAACAATTTTTTTTCAAAGCGCAATAAGGCGCGGAGAGTTAATAGCTAAGGAGCCATGGAGCGAGGGGTCTGCAGCGAGAGATCGCTAAAATCTCATCTGTGGCGCTAAATTGGCGCTAAGATCTCATCTGTGGCGCTAAATTGGCGCTAAAATCTCATCCGTGGCGCTAAAATCTCATCCGTGGCGCTAGAATCTCATCTGTGGCGCTAAATTGGCGCTAAAATCTCATCCGTGGCGCTAAATTGGCGCTAAAATCTTATCCGTGGCGCTAAATTGGCGCTAAAATCTCGTCTGTAGCGCTAAACTGCCGCTAAAATCTCACCTGTGGCGCTAAATTGGCGCTAAAATCTCACCTGTGGCGCTAAACTCTCACCTGTGGCGCTAAATTGGCGCTAAAATCTCACCTGTGGCGCTAAAATCTGACCTGTGGCGCTAAATTGGCGCTAAAATCTCACCTGTGGCGCTAAACTCTCACCTACAGCGCTTAATTGGCGCTAAAATCTCAGCTGTGGCGCTAAATTGCCGCTAAATTCTCACCTGCAGCGCTAAACTGCCGCTAAAATCTCACCTGTGGCGCTAAATTAGCGCTAAAGTCTTTCGACTTGAGTCTCAAAAACAAGTGTTTAGATTTGTGTAAGATTTGCCACTGCAGACTCTGTGCCATGGCTAGAGCAGCCCAAGGTTTGCGCCATCATCGTCAAGAGAGGCAGGCAGAAGCCGCCGGCAAATGCAGAAGAGAGTTATGGCCTGGAGCGGCCTCCCAGCTTACAACTCTATAAGCTATTCCCAACGCGGGTGGCCTCCGCGGAGAGTTTCGTAGGCTTGCTTTTGACTTCTTCTCTCGTCTGCGTGCCAAAGACAAAAAAGTCAAATTGCCTGCCGCAGTGCAGAGCACCCGCCCCCTCGTATAAAATGAGACAGCATATAAACTAGCTGCTCAAGTCCTGCATTGACTGCTGTTCTGTCTGGCTGCTCCGGCAGTTCTCCAGCTTTTAATATTAAGGTGGCGCTCTTCTTTTAGGGTCTGTCTTAGAGGTAAGGAAGGTGAGGGACTTAGGAGGGTTGTGGGAGGTCTGGGAACGGGGCCTGCGGAGTTACAGAGGCCAGCGGCTTGTAATAATATTACTAATAATAGTAGTTCGCGCAATAATATAGCAACCATCATTTATATAATATAGAAGATAATACCAGGTAACTTCAATTTGTCCCGTTTTCCGGGTCAACAGAAATTGGCATTGAAAGTTGAAATTTGTGTGCCGTGTGTCGCTTCATCTTGGAAGAGGCACTAAAAAGGCGTCTGACCAAGACTAGCGCCACTAACAGCGCCCCATGTGACTCTCTTGGATCCCATGTGACTCTCTTGGATCCCATGTGATACTCTTGGATCCCATGTGATACTCTTGGATCCCATGTGATACTCTTGGATCCCATGTGACACTCTTGGATCCCATGTGACACTCTTGGATCCCATGTGACTCTCTTGGATCCCATGTGACTCTCTTGGATCCCATGTGACACTCTTGGATCCCATGTGACTCTCTTGGATCCCATGTGACTCTCTTGGATCCCATGTGATACTCTTGGATCCCATGTGATACTCTTGGATCCCATGTGATACTCTTGGATCCCATGTGACTCTCTTGGATCCCATGTGACACTCTTGGATCCCATGTGATACTCTTGGATCCCATGTGACACTCTTGGATCCCATGTGACTCTCTTGGATCCCATGTGACTCTCTTGGATCCCATGTGACACTCTTGGATCCCATGTGACTCTCTTGGATCCCATGTGACTCTCTTGGATCCCATGTGATACTCTTGGATCCCATGTGATACTCTTGGATCCCATGCTATACTCTTGGATCCCACGCGATACTCTTGGATCCCATGTGATACTCTTGGATCCCATGTGATACTCTTGGATCCCATGTGACTCTCTTGGATCCCATGTGACACTCTTGGATCCCATGCGATACTCTTGGATCCCATGTGACAATTTTTGATCTTGTGTGACATTTTGGATGTGTCACCAAACCAGCCCATCTGAGCTACATGTATTTTGATCACTCAGTCCTGGCCATAGAATGTCATTTAGAGGACCAAATTACTTGTAAAGAAACCAACAGCTTTGCTCAAAAATTGCTTTCTCGCACGTAGCCAGGCCAGGTTATTTGTATGCCAGCCAGCGGCATCCAGCCAGTACCAGATCAAATCCATCAAGCAAGCACAAAAGCAAAATCCGCTGCAGAAATGCAGGCCTTAAAAAAGCGGCAGCAGAACCCGAGCGAGCCGGCCAAAGCTGCTCAGCTGCTCAGACAGGCCTCCAACAACACCAGCCGGGACTCCGCATCTTCTGAGGCTCAGCTCATTGTGGCCGACTGTGTGCATGCCAGCGCCAGCTATGCGGCTCAGCACGAGCGGTTCATGCGCTCGGACAAAGACTCTGTCTTGGCCGAGCTCGAGTCCGACCTGCGCGACCTGATTGTGGGATCGCAGCGCTGCTGCCACCTGGACAAGAGCTTCCAGGACTTGCAACACCAACTGACGCCGTCGCTGCCGCCGATGTGCCTGCCGCACCAACGGCGCCTGTCGGCGTCGGCCATCTCGCAGGCGTCGGGCTCTTCGAGGGCGTCGTTTGTCTCGGCCAAATCGGCTGGCGCGGCCCCGCAGCAGCAGCAGCAGCAGAAGCAGCAGCAGCAGCAGAAGCAGCAACAGCACCAGAAGCAGCAACAACAGCAACAGCAGCAACAGCAGCAGCAGCCGACGACGACAAAGACGGACAAGAGGAAAAGCCAAGGCAGCCTGGCGACTGGTGGTGAGGCACCGAACCCGGCCGGGTTGCCATTCTGCATCGAATTCCCAACGTCTGAACCTCTGGTTTATCGTCCCTAACATCTAGTTTATCGCCTCTGACATCTAGTTTATCGCCTCTACATCTCGAGTTTATCGCTTCTGACATCTAGTTTATTGTCTCTTACATCTAGTTTATCGCCTCTGACATCTAGTTTATCGCCCCTGACATCTAGTTTATTGTCTCTGACATCTAGTTTATCGCCTCTGACATCTAGTTTATCGCCCCTGACATCTAGTTTATTGTCTCTGACATCTAGTTTATCGCCTCTGACATCTAGTTTATCGCCTCTGACATCTAGTTTATTGTCTCTGACATCTAGTTTATCGCCCCTGACATCTAGTTTATTGTCTCTGACATCTAGTTTATCGCCTCTGACATCTAGTTTATCGCCTCTGACATCTAGTTTATTGTCTCTGACATCTAGTTTATCGCCCCTGACATCTAGTTTATTGTCTCTGACATCTAGTTTATCGCCTCTGACATCTAGTTTATCGCCTCTGACATCTAGTTTATCGTCTCTGACATCTAGTTTATTGTCTCTACATCTCGAGTTTATCGCTTCTGACATCTAGTTTATCGCCTCTACATCTCGAGTTTATCGCTTCTGACATCTAGTTTATCGCTTCTGACATCTAGTTTATCACCTCTGACATCTAGTTTATCGCCTCTGACATCTAGTTTATCGCCTCTGACATCTAGTTTATCGCTTCTGACATCTAGTTTATCACCTCTGACATCTAGTTTAGCCATCACGAACTTCTTCAAGCGCCGACCCCAAACCCTAATGATGTTTGACAGAACGCCGCTCGCAGCTCACTGACACCAGAAAGTCGCAGCCAATCGAGCTGAAAGTGTCCGAGGATGATGAGCCGGACGAGCCCGAGGAGCGGACACCCGAGCTGAACAAATTCGTCCGCCGGCTGCAGCGATTCTTCCGAATGTCCGAGCCGGACGCAGCGGCCGTCGTCCAGGGCATCCACGAGCGCTGCCGGCGCAGCATGCCGGAGACCAAGCGGATCATTCAGTGCCTTCTGATCGGGGACCAACGCCGCTCCGACAACCGGCGCAAAACTCGGTCGCTCCGTCGGCCGGGCCGGCCGAGCATCTTCGGCGCCCCCGGCGAGACGGAGAGCAGCAGCGGGCAGAGCCGCGGCGCCTCCACCATCGTGGTGGAGGGCGGCATGGACCGGTCCTCCAAGCTGCTGTCCAAGCAGACTGGCCGCACAACTGACATAACCTGCCTGCTGTGCGCTGACATCGATGCCACCAACGAGGTGACCAGAATTCCCCAGCTGGAGATCGGCCTGCTCGCAGTCGAGCCGCCCGACTTTGCGGACGTGCAGCGGCTGGACTTTCAGGACCCGCCAATCCGGCTTATCCGGCACATGACGCGGCGCAACTCCGGGTAACCCCGGGGATGACTAAACTACGAGTCCCTTAAAAATGAGTCCCTTCTCATTTTTATCCCTTTTCTAAGAAATACAACTTCAAAGAGGTGTAGCAGTATGGCTTGGAACAATAAAGATACTCGAATGTATACCCAACCTTTATCCGATATTACGCAAGCCCAGCCCACTGGCCACTGCTTACAAACTTACAATACAAACCAGCTTGAGTATAGGGTGGCGCCGCGGCAAACACTGCTGCAACACAATGTCAGATAAGCTTGATAAAACCGAAGCTATAGACGAGAAATGAAAAAGGTTTTGCTCCTATGCAAAGAGAGCCAGTTTGAAGAGTTACTATCAAGTTGTGACTGCTTCAGCAGGCAATGCTGACTGACACGCCAGGCATCAGGAAGGCGGAACCGAAGCACAATTGGCTGCAATTCAACCGATAGCAGTTTTTATTTTTCAAGCCAGCAGGGATTAAAACTTCCTCAACAACGGGGTTGCAGGAAATGACAGGCCTTGCTTTTCCTTTCTTTCTCAGCAGGCAGCATCCCCCATATCCCGGATCCCCGCCGCGGGAAGATCCAGATGAAGGACACATCGCAGGGATGCAGGCGCAGGTTAAGCAGGCCGCCTGAGAAAGGGAAATCAAGGAGCTCTGCAGACATTTCTGCAGGCTCATTAGCACCTTAAGCCCGATAATTCCATCGCGATTGCCCACCGGCACTGTCCAAAATACAGCAGGAAGTTGCAGAGCAATCAACGCCCCCTCAAATTGCGGCGGTGTCCGCTGCTGCGCAGACTTCACATCCGAAGCCGCCGCAGTGCGGAAGGCGGAACCGCTGCGATGGATGGTGTGGGAGAGAATAATAAAAAAATCGCAGCTCAGAGTGCCGCGGCTCTAACTGGAGCAGGGGGGGGGGGCGGCTACACCTCAGCGGCTCAACTCAAATTTATGCAGGTAAACTCCTCAACAAAAACTACTCCACGGGTTTAGCTGTCCGTCTGGCTGCTGAATAGGAATTGTACCATAGACAAAACTCAACAGGTCTTGTCTCGCTAAGGGGAAACATGAAACAGAGTGGCTCGGGCATAGACTATCACCTCGTTTTAGTGTATGGCTGTGTACTCTTCGTTTTATTAGTCTATGTATGGTTAGAAATGGTTTTTACCATAGACTATGATGAATCAAACGGCTTTTATTGTATATTGAATTCGATTGAAATATTAAGTGATTGTATTTTATACGCAATTCGACCATAGACATATGCTGCAACGGGCGTTTCAACCTTAGGCTTAAGCCCGCTTCACTTGCGACTGCGACCATAGACTATCTCATTCTTGAATGGATAAAACCAAGCCAATTTAAAATAGAAACCACAGAACACATGGTTTAAAATTAGCGGGCACTCTTAATCATCAAGATTGTTACTGGTTGTCTATGGTCTGACATGGCTGTTGAGTGTCTATGGCAATTAACAGGTACGGTAATGAAAATTAATCGATTCCATATTACTAAACAGTTAAAACATCTTCCTCTCGGGATTAAAATTGATTTTACAGCGTGGAGCAGCAAACTTATAAAACAGTGCATTCGACTGTCACAAGGATTAATTTAATTCGATCAAACTGGATAGATTGACTTCGAATGTAATTCATACCAAATAATTTGCAGCCAATTCGATAATAATTGTAGAACAGCAAAAACCAGTGGCGCCCAGCAGTCTGAGAGAGTCAAGTGGGAGGCGTTGGCGCCACTTGCACTTGACAGGACTTGGCGACAGGACTTTACTACCAAAAAAGTGAGCAAGATAGATAAAGGCGCAGGTGAGACTCAAGAGAGACTCAGACAGTGTGCCAAGGTGCCAATCTGTCAATTAACACGGGCCACACAGAACAGGGCTATTGAATTTTGACTGACAAGCCCAGGCAGCGGAGGAGCTAAGCGCGGCACAATGCCCAATGCTAGAAGGCAGACAGTCGGGCAGCCATGAGACTGGAGATAATCTGGCCCAGAGCAAATAGCATTTTAAGCAGCAACAGTTAATTAACGCCTACGACACACCCACACAGCATCTTGGCCTAGCTTATTAGGTAACTGAGCAAACAGTTGATAATATCCAAGTCAAATCAAATGTTTAATTTATGATCATTAAAAAAAACGACAGATAACTAATAGAGATTTATTTTCATTATTATATTAAATAATGCAAAGATTTGGCTCAACAAAACACTGCTACGAACTATAAAGATTTCATAAATATATCACCAGTAGAAACCTAGGCATTAGACGCAAATGAGTCAAAAATATTATTGACATTCCAAATACCGCCTTCTACAGTTGACATCTACTTGTGATCATAAATTTCGCAATAAATACTCAATACAGCCTACTGCAAGTACAACTAAGAGGTGCAATGAAGAAATTTGGAATTCATGATCTAGCAAAATAAACAAATTACTAATTACAGATCAACGGAGGCTGGATAAGTTTTGAGAAAAAATAGATTTAAATAATGACAAAATTATCCGCTTAAAGTAGTATATTTAGACTGTGGAGTACGGCAATCAATCTTACAGCTTACAATCAAAGCGAAATGACAGATTAAGTATTGGACAAGCCAGATACAGGAATAAAAAGTGGAAAAACTTGTCTTTCTGAAAAGTGTGGCGGTCAAATATGGAACGCGCGAGGTATGCTGTAGGGGTACTACTGTATTGCGATCTAAGCATTCACACTCACACATTCAACACACATTCACACATTCAACATTCACACTCTGTTTGAAATAGCACTTATTATTAGTTAACTAACTAAAATCAGTCCTAGCCCACTGCACAGCCCACTGAACAGCCGACTGCACAGGCACAGCCATCCGGACAGCCCACTGGACAGCACACAGCAGCACACTGGACAGCCTACTGGACAGCCCACTGGACAGCACACCGGACAGCCCACTGGACAGCACACCGGACAGCCCACTGGACAGCACACAGCACAGCCCACTGGACAGCCCACTGGAAAGCCACTGGACAGTCCACCGGACAGCCCACTGGACAGCCCACCGGACAGCCCACCCGACTGCACACAGCACAGACCACTGGAAAGCGACTGGACAGTCCACCGGACAGCCCACTGGACAGCCCACCGGACAGCCCACCCGACTGCACACTGGACAGCACACAGCAGCACACTGGAAAGCACACTGGACAGTCCATTGGACAGCACACTAGACAGCCCACCGGACAGCACACTGGACAGTCCACTGGACAGCACACTGAACAGCCTACAGCAGCACCCTGGACAGTCAGCTTTAGAACCAAATAAAAGGTCTAGCGTCTTTACAAATGTGACAATGTTCCAAATACACTACTATCCAGGCGTTTTATATTAAATTTCTAATACACAATAATGTAAAATAACCGTATTGTACCGGATCAAGACAGGGGAATAGCGTAAAACTGTTTATGAGAGCGATTTCAATCAGCATTCAGCATTAGTCCGTATCTAGGTCAGGGTTAATGCTCTCATACTGAACAGTGCCAGTCCGCTCTCTGGCCACCATTTCGACGTCCTCAGGTGTGCGGCCTTTCGTCTCTGGCACGAAGAACCAGGTGAACAGGAAGAACACGAGCAGGAGAAACACGAACGGCAGGAATGAGTAGTCCTTTAGCTGGGCCTGCGGTGGGCAAAATGGCAGGGTTGGTGGGTCTGTTTGAATCGCAGTCACCGACTGACATGAAAGCATTATGTAGAGCTACATTCACTCAAAAGATACTACTCAACATCTATTTTACATGCTCAAACTCTTACCCATGACATGCAACTCAAAATCTGCTATTACTCAGATGATACTTAGAACCTACCCATATGAGATGCAACTGAGAGTCTCACCTACCCATATGGGATGCAACTGAGAGTCTCACCTACCCATATGGGATGCAACTGAGAGTCTCACCTACCCACATGGGATGCAACTGAGAGTCTCACCTACCCATATGGGATGCAACTGAGAGTCTCACCTACCCATATGAGATGCAACTGAGAGTCTCACCTACCCATATGAGATGCAACTGAGAGTCTCACCTACCCATATGAGATGCAACTGAGAGTCTCACCTACCCATATGAGATGCAACTGAGAGTCTCACCTACCCATATGAGATGTCACTCAGAATCTCACCCATTCTGAGGTGCCACCTAAACCCTATTAATACATTCGCACACAAGCGATATTTGCTCCAGGCACGCCCTAGCAGCTCACCAGAACAGGTGGATAGCCCATGCCAATAAGGATCTGTCCGGCCCAGTTAACCAGCACGGCCACGCTAACAGCAACCGGCCGGGCGGCCTGGTTGAACATCTCGGCCACAATGAACCACGGTATAGCGCCTGGCCCAATAGCGAAGAACACAACGTAGATATAGATGAAGGCTACGCAGCTGTATACAACCGGCTGAAAGTTGTGATGCAGCACCAAGGAGACTGTAAGCGCACCGGCCGATAGGCACATTCCGGCTAAGCCGCACATATGCAGAGTGCGCCGGCCGGCCTTATCAACAATAGCAGCGCTGACAAAGGTGACCAGTACGTTGACGCAGCCGATGCCAATAGTGGCATAAGTAGCCGTCTTCTGGGTCATATTGGCCGATAAGAATATCTCAGTGGAGTAGTTGATAACGGCATTGATGCCGGACAGCTGCTGGGACAGCTGCATAGCACAGGCTACTAGCAGTAGGTAGCGCAGGTGAGGCGTGCACAACAGCTTGCGGAGACTCATGGGCTCCGGCGGCGGGTCGGCCTCTCTGGCCAGCTCGGACAGTTCCTCATCAACCTCGGAGCTCTCGCCGCGCAGTTGGACAAGAGCGGACCGGGCGAGCCGGCTGTCGGATTTGTCCAGCAGCAGGTGGCGCGGACTCTCGGGGCAGAATGGCAGCACCAGCAGCTGCAGGCAACTGGGCAGCAGAGTCAGGCTCATCAGGTAGAACCAGCGGTCAGGCGTGCCCAGGACGAAGTCCAGGCCGAGAAGCTGCGGGATTTTGACAGCTCATCACCTGAGGCTAAGGGATTTTGACAGCTCATCACCTGATGCTAAGGGATTTTGACAGCTCATCACCTGATGCTAAGGGGTTTGACAGTTCATCACCTGATGCTAAGGGGTTTGACAGTTCATCACCTGATGCTAAGGGGTTTGACAGCTCATCACCTGATGCTAAGGGGTTTGACAGCTCATCACCTGATGCTAAGGGGTTTTGACAGCTCATCACCTGATGCTAAGGGGTTTGACAGTTCATCACCTGATGCTAAGGGGTTTTGACAGTTCATCACCTGATGCTAAGGGGTTTTGACAGTTCATCACCTGATGCTAAGGGGTTTGACAGTTCATCACCTGATGCTAAGGGGTTTGACAGTTCATCACCTGATGCTAAGGGGTTTGACAGCTCATCACCTGATGCTAAGGGATTTTGACAGCTCATCACCTGATGCTAAGGGATTTTGACAGCTCATCACCTGAGGCTAAGGGATTTTGACAGCTCATCACCTGAGGCTAAGGGATTTTGACAGCTCATCACCTGATGCTAAGGGGTTTGACAGTTCATCACCTGATGCTAAGGGGTTTGACAGTTCATCACCTGATGCTAAGGGGTTTGACAGCTCATCACCTGATGCTAAGGGATTTTGACAGCTCATCACCCGATGCTAAGGGTTTTGACAGCTCATCACCTGATGCTAAGGGGTTTTGACAGCTCATCACCTGATGCTAAGGGGTTTGACAGTTCATCACCTGATGCTAAGGGGTTTTGACAGTTCATCACCTGATGCTAAAGGGGTTTTGACAGCTCATCACCTGATGCTAGGGGGTTTTGACAGTTCATCACCTGATGCTAAAGGGGTTTTGACAGCTCATCACCTGATGCTAAGGGGTTTTGACAGCTCATCACCTGATGCTGAGGGGTTTGGACAGCTCATCACCTGATGCTAAGGGATTTTGACAGCTCATCACCTGATGCTAAGGGATTTTGACAGTTCATCACCTGATGCTAAGGGGTTTTGACAGTTCATCACCTGATGCTGAGTGGTTTTGACAGCTCATCACCTGATGCTAAGGGATTTTGACAGCTCATCACCTGATGCTAAGGGGTTTTGACAGCTCATCACCTGATGCTGAGGGGTTTTGACAGCTCATCACCTGATGCTGTGGGGTTTTGACAGCTCATCACCTGATGCTAAGGGATTTTGACAGCTCATCACCTGATGCTAAGGGGTTTTGACAGCTCATCACCTGAAGCTAAGGGGTTCTGAGTAGTCCGAGTTTGTAGCGGCTGAAAGCACAGAAGCTTTTAAGCACGGGTCAGCAAACTCCGGCCCTTGGGTCTTTGAAACTTCACAATAGCAATCCGGCCCGCTCAAGGCCTGTCTCTTCTCACGTTCTCAGCTCTCTTCTCTAACCTCCCCCTTTCCTCTCCTCTCCTCTCCCCTCTCCTATTTCATCCCTCTACTCCTCTCTTCCTTTTCACCCATCTCTCTTTTCTCCTATCTCTCTTCTCTCTTCTCTACTCCCTCTCCTCCCCCCTCCCCTAGTCCACAGTCATGTGCTGGATTCTCTATCTGACCCTTTAAGGTGATCCAACCCTGCCTTAAGGTGCTGTAGCCTAGTGGTTAGAGCGTCGGACTCACGATCCTGATAGGTTGGGGGTTCGATTCTCGACCCAGCCAGAACAATTTGTGTCCTTGAGCAAGACACTTAACTCTGCATTATTGCTTCAGTTCACCCAGCTATAAAATGGGTGCCAGCATTAGCTGGGGTAATTGAGGCTGTGTGTGGCGACCCCCCAGTCCTTGGACTGAACAGCCGTACGCAGCCTTCAGATGCGCCGCGCAATAGCTGCGGCTGAGCTGTCGGTTGCACATCTGGCCATTGGGGCAGTTGTTTTGACAGTTCATGAAGATTCAGCCAACAGCTAGCCTTAAGCTTTTAATAAGTTTCAATCCTGAACCTATGAAAAATCGGGATTCACAGCCGTATAACAAAAGCTCACCTGAGACACTAGAATAGCGATTACGATAGCCAATTGATTCAAAGTTCCGCTGGCGCCTTTCAACGACTGCGGCGCCACCTCGGACAGGTAGAGCGGCGCCACGCCGGTGCTGACCCCGGCAGACAGACCGGCAAACAGGCGGCCCACAATGAGCAGCTCGTAGGAGGCCACCCAGGCGCACAGCAGCATCAGGCCGGAGCCCAGCATCATTGGCACATTATTGAGCAGCAGGCTGCCTTTGCGGCCCAAACGGCGAGCTAAATAGCCAGCCGACACGCCGCCGACCATGCCGCCAACTGGGAAAATTGCCACGACAACGGATTTGAGAGTCTCAATAGTCGTGTCGGACATTGGCTGGCCTGTCCGGTTCAAAGCCACCGAGGCTGTATAGTTGCCGATGAGCACCAGGGCTTCATTCACTACGCCAGTCTGATAGCCGAACTGAAAAGACGAGCCTAGGGCTATGACCGTCACAGTCAGCAGCAGAGAGGCTGTCACCGCCAGCAATAGTGGCATTCATTGCTTTAGATTGAGTCAGCATTGTTCTACTCTAAACTTCGGTCTCCATAGATACATCTACACTACTTACTAAGTAGCTTATTCCTGCTGCTAGCCAAAACTTTGCAATAAGAAGGCAAAAGACCAATACAGGAGCAGAAGCAGTTTAAGTGTATAATCAGTTTATATATTTGTGCTAAAAATTTATGCTATCACTGAATAGGAAAAACACGACGCAATGAAAAAAAAAAATAAAACTACATAGCAACGGCCACCGAAAAATACTTTTAAAAATACTTTCGCATAGGGTATCTCAATAAAGCTGTCAGATTCCGATTAAGAGGACTCATATATCCTCTGATCAGCTGATTAATAATTGAGGAACTACTAATTCATGCCTAATCAGCATAAGCCTTTATGTCTAGCTGTAAAGTCGGTATATGTGCATTGCGCGATAGGAACCAGCACCACGATTAAAAAATGTCATATTGTAAGAAAAAATACGCATTTTACTACTGAAATCATAAAACTGTTAAAAGCATTACACAATTGGCCACCAGTATACGGGAAGACATTTAAATTTATCAAGGAAAAAGCGTTATTACAACAATTGGTAGCCTTTAAATAGAAAACTTCAGAATGACAAAACCAATGACCAAGCATTGCAGACTAGAAACAATAGCCCGACAGAAACCAGTGCAGCTTAAGTTAAAATAAATTATATTCAATTTTCTAGTAGGCTCTAATCTAACAGCAGAACTAACAACTTGACAATTTGTTTGCCGCTATAAAGGTATGGCTGAGATTCCTCCTCAATTTTTGTAATTCTGAATCTAAGAAAATATTTATTTAAATACGTTCCATCTGTCGAAGGCAGTGAAGATCAGCCA
This sequence comes from Macrostomum lignano, assembly GCA_002269645.1. Taxonomy (NCBI): domain Eukaryota; kingdom Metazoa; phylum Platyhelminthes; family Macrostomidae; genus Macrostomum; species Macrostomum lignano. Next base: position 108,570 of record NIVC01001013.1, read on the forward strand.
GTCAACCAAAAACAAAACTTTTTACCCAATCAACAGAACAAAATACCCTAATATAGGCCCGTATACAGTGACAAAAGGTCAACCTCTCGCTCCTTGGATAATCATAAGAATAAATAGGAAGATGTTGACAATGTCCAAGTAGAGATTAAGCGCAGCAAACACGTACTCTTCGGGCGACAGAGAGTACTTGTGCTTGCCGCCCAGCATCATCTGGGTGTCCACAACCAGGTACACGCTGAACAGCAATGCTCCCAAACAGGCATAGGCTAGGGTGGCAAACCTGTTCTGCACAATAGCGCACAGCAGACCAAACAGAATCAGGGCGATGAGCAGGACAAACAGAATTCCGCTCAGATAGGTGAAATCAATCTTAGTCTGCATAGCGAACAGAGTCAGAGCGAACACTATGAACACTGTGACACCGATAGCCATAAACACGGCGTCAGTATCGAAGCGAGCAGAGATGCTGCCTAGCATGTAGCTCTCGCACAGAGTGAACAAGCCCAACAAGATTAAGTTGACAGGAAACTTCCGCCTGACATCCTCGCAACAGGCCAGGACAATGACTAGTATTATAGTTAGCACCAAGGCTAAGATGTACAGCCAGTCATTGCGTATAGCATACTGTTTAATCGGCTGGCAGAACACAAACAGCGCTATAAATCCCATGGTGACCACGAGCTGTACAGTGAGTATGCCGTACACTTTGCGCACGAATCCTTTCCTAATAGACTCTTCGTTAAATTGCATATTGCCATTGTCTACAAGGCCGCCGGATTCCGCGTCACCCGACTGCGGCTCGCTGGCTGCCGCCATTTACAATTGGCACTGCAAATTGGGAAAAATGACAGTCAGAGTCACTTTTGTTAGCCCCAGTTTAGCTTTCGAATTGTAATATGCTTTAATCGAAGCTTTTTAGGTGGGTCAAGGAGGGACAGGCCACATTAATGCGATTCTCGCCAACCCCTTAGGCAGTGTGTACATGCCTGACGACAGAGAAAGCCATAGCCGCTGTACACCATGTGGGAGTGCGTGCAGTTTCCTTGTACGTGTTCAGGAGGTCCGTGGGTCGACTTTCGCTATGATTAGTACTCTAACTTAGAGCCACACTGCAAACTATAACTGAATAATCCCCATCTCATGAACTGTGTAGTGTCAATACAGTGTAGTGTTGATCATTTACTGTCTATTAAACTTATGAAACAAGCCATGCAGATTTATGAAAATTCTACAGCAAAAGAGTAAGCATTGCCCGCGCTGTTACGGTGCATACTCTATTTCTAGTAAAACTAAAAGCTGCATTGATTTAACAAAAGTTTTAGTCCCGAAACGATGAAGTAAGCATTAGAATGAAGAGGAGCAGATTGAAAATATCCATGTAGATGTTCAGAGCGGCAAAGATATATTCCTCAGGCGACACCGAGTATTTATGCTTTCCGCCAAGCATCAGCTGAGTGTCAACGACTAAGTAGACGCTGAATATTAGAGCGCCCAGACACGAGTAGACCAGGGTGAGGTACCGAGATTGAAGAATAGCGCACAGGATGCCGAATGCTACAAGTACAATTACTAGTACAAACAGGATACCGCTCAGGTAAGTGAAGTCCAGCTTAGTTTGCAAAGCAAAGATGGTCAGTGCAAGCACTACAAAAGCTGTCACCCCAACAGCGATTAGTACAGCATCGGTTTTGAAGCGAGCGGACACCAGGCCCAATGCAAAGCCTTGAAGCAAGGTGAACAGGCCAAGCAGAATAAAGTTGAGCGGAAACTTCCGCCTGACACTGTCGAAGCATGACAAAACAATGAGGAATACGAATAGTACAGAAAATACCACAATATAGAGCCACTGAAACTTTATAGCAAACTTCTTGGCCGGCTCGAAGAATATGAAGAATGCAATGCAACCGCCCGATATCAGCAGCTGGCAGCACAATATGCTGTAAACCTTGCGAATAAATGCCTTGCGAATAGGTTCCTCAGTTAATTGCTGTTGAAATTCTCTGTCGGATGTGTGTTTAGCCGACTCTAATTGTGACGGCCCAACTGACATGGCCGGACTGATTTACAGTAGAGCTTGCAGTTAGTTGTTGCTCTTCCGAGGCTATAAATAAGGATTCTTACCTAAGCCTAGTAACTACGTAATCTTGGCTTGAAACTATTCTATACAAGTCACACAATTTGATGCCGTAGAAAGTAGAAATGAAATAATAAAAGCTGAAAGCTGCACGGCAGCCTGAGAATGTCTATGGCCAAAAGAGCATTCATTGATATAGATAGTACGAAATCGTTTTTCACGCTCGCTGAGACTGTCTGTGGTAAATCCTCACTTGGTGCTATGCTAAGTTATGAAGTTCTAAAAATAGCATATGAGACAAAAGTCAAAATTACCTTCATTTCCTGGTCCAAAAACTTTATGGACCATCTCAAGGAATCGGTTGTTTCAGCTATCGTTTAACACCTGCAGTAAGCATTAACTCTGGACACAATCTCCCACTGCTGCACGTTTCACAATACACAAAACAAAATTAAACTAGCTAGCCCTAGAAACTACGCAATAGTAAAAGCAAATAAGTGGTTGTCAAAACAAAAAAGAAAAGAAAAGAGTCTTGCTACTCAAAACCTATTTGATAATTTTTTTATTTATAAAGATGAATTATTTTCTTGGAACACTCGTGCAAGCTAGCTAGTAGAACTAATCAGAACATACTACTAATTAGTAGGACTGAAGAAAAACTAATGATAGTTTATAATAAAGAATTAATAAAAACAGAATTGCAGCAAAATAACAGCAACACACAAAAGTAAAAATAAGCAAATTTCTGAACGTCAATTTTTTTAAAGAATGAAATCCTCGAGTTTCGACATCCTGGTTTAAAAAAACAATTGACTTTTCCCCAGCGTTACAAAATCACAATTAGTTTTAGGGGAATGCTGGGACATTGTGTAAATGTTGGAAATTTTATACACCTGTAAAGGGACCTATAAATGTGCTTGTTATGACTGATGATTTAATGTGCATTTGGCTTCAAATTAGCTAATATTTCTTCGTCATGAAAGATTTATGAGCAATGGGGTTTTTATAGGCAAGCGCATATGACAGTTTTGTTAAAACTCTTCCACACAATTAACAAAAATGCAGAGACAGAAACGAGTATATGAAAGTGTGAAAATTGTTAACAAAAAATCTATGTACGTTTCTTTACAAAGCCTGCCACAGTCCATCGAACCAGATTTTATCATCCACACTGCTAAAACATAATTTGACAAAATGACGTGCGATGAAAAAACAACAAAAAAGTGTTGAAAAACTAGCAGTAAATATAATGAAATTGCGTCAAATTAATAATTTATTGATTCAATTTTTATAATTCAAGTTCTTCTGTACTAGGTTTGAGCAAAATTTAGCTGGATTTCAAATTCTTAATAAACAGTACTAACAAGGTAACTTAGAAGTGTAACAGCCTTATAGATAGCAAAGATACTAGAATAACTAGATGGGCCACTCAGCACATTTGCGTGTAAAGCTACTTTCAGTTCAGTAGCAAGTTAAACATAAGCATTTGAATGTATTTTTAAAGCCATTGCTCAATTATTAGTTCGTATCCCCCAGCATAAACCCTTCAACCGTGCCTTTCCACACAACCCCCACCCGACTCAATAATTTTTATGGCATTTCTGATAATTCCAGCCTAAAGCTGCGATGTACATTTCAGTGGACTGGCTAATGTACATTACCGCTGAACCAATTAGCAAGTTGTTTACGCCTGCAAGCTTGGGCTTCTAAACTTATCAAAGTCATTTCAGCTGCCTTTATTTTTATAAAATAGCTTATGTATTCCTCTTTGCTACTGAAGTGAAAGTAGAAAGCTGTTTTAAGTATATATGCCTGAGCTGCACATATAGTTATTTTAGCATCCGTGATAGTCTGACAGATAGGTAATAGCTTTTATATCATAAATTATATCGTAATCTTAGTGAGCTCTAAGGTAACAATCTTGTTTTTAAAGCCTTTTAAATGAGACATTATAACGTTTTTTTGCCTTTTAACCTTCTAAAATATAATTCGATTTTGCCATTCAACCTACTCACAGTAAAGAGTTTTCTATAACTGCAGATTAGCATTTTTCACCTGTCTAGATTGAATATCAATTTTGTTATAAATAAACGAGAAATATCATAATCCAATCAGTGTGTCCGACGCTCTAACCACTAGGCTAAAAACCCTCCCCCAGGGAACTAATCCTATACCTAAATATATAACTAACTAGAAAATGTAAAATGCAACATTTCAATATAAATTTTTATTTAAATACACCTTTGTGAGACTTGCTTGCCTGCACTGCAGAGTAGAGCGAGGCGGCTGTTTTAGCATCCTTTCGTGATACAGAAAACGGATATAAAAATTCAGTCAGCTATAATCCTATTGTTAAACGTTAATATCGCTCCTTGGCAAACTTGACTCCCTTGTCAATGTTAGCCAGCAGCTCGGGCATAGCAGACTGCAGCAGTTTCGCCTCATAGTCAAGCAGACTGCCGAGTCCCAAGTTCTCCTCAACGCCGTCGCGGCCAAGCAGAATCGGAGTAGAAAAATACGGCGCCTCGGTGACCGTGGATTCGACGAATGCGCACTCAATGACGGCGCGCTTGCCGTCAATGGCCGACAGCACCGACACGACGAATCGCTCGGCGGCGAAAGCCATGGACAGGGTGGCCGACCCGGCCCCGGCCTTGGCCTCCACAACCTCTGTGCCGGCATTCTGAATTCGCCTTGTGATCGCCTCACGATCGGCGGTTTTAAAGCTGACCCCGGGCACGGCCTGGCTGATCACTGGGATAATTGTCACTCCGCTGTGACCGCCAATCACTGGCACGCTAACCTTATTCACGTCCAAGCCTTTGGCCTCGGCTACAAACGTATTGGCTCGGACAATGTCCAAAGTTGTCACACCAAACAGGCGTCTGGGATCGTAGACGCCCCGGCGTTTGAGCACCTCGGCTGCGATTGGCACGGTGCTGTTAACCGGATTAGTAACTATGCACAGCATGGCCTTATGACAGGCCGTGGCAAAAGCGCTAGTCAGATCGGCAACTATGCCGGCATTTGTGTTGAATAGGTCATCTCGGGTCATGCCCGGCTTGCGGGGCACGCCGGCCGGGATCACCACCACCTGGCTGTCCTGTGGGTTGTCGAGGGATTTCGGGCTGGTATATGAGCAAGAGTTTTGCCTATTTATCCGCTATAGTTTTAAAAGTACACGAGATGACGCGTCAGGCAAAAATGTTTACATAGTTTTCTGATAGAGAGCTTTTGACTGAAGGACCAGGATATGGTGTCAGACACACAATGAATGAATGGAGCAATTGTGACTGAAGGACCAGGATATGGTGTCAGACACACAATGAATGAATGGAGCAATTGTGACTGAAGGACCAGGATATGGTGTCAGACACCCAATGAATGAATGAAGCAATTGTGACTGAAGGACCAGGATATGGTGTCAGACACAATGAATGAATGGAGCAATTGTGACTGATGGACCAGGATATGGTGTCAGACACACAATGAATGAATGGAGCAATTGTGACTAAAGGACCAGGATATGGTGTCAGACACACAATGAATGAATGGAGCAATTGTGACTAAAGGACCAGGATATGGTGTCAGACACACAATGAATGAATGGAGCAATTGTGACTAAAGGACCAGGATATGGTGTCAGACACAATGAATGAATGGAGCAATTGTGACTGAAGGACCAGGATACGGTTACCTTTTGCCCCTAGGCCTTATATATCAAAAACAGCTAGTGACGAGTACTAAATCTACCAAAAGCATTCGCACCTTCAAGCAGTCCTCAAGCTTATCTGGCCCCTCGTATCCGGTGACCTCTGCGCGCGAGGCCACGTGACTAAGATCGGCGGCTACTCCCATGACGCCCTTGATGTCGTACAACGCCAGCTGGCTAATCAATGGCGACTCCTTCAAAAGCAGGGACAGCGGTTGGCCGATGCCCCTGCGGCGCCTAGCACCGTCACCTTATTGTTCAACTGGCTGCCGACTGAGAAGCTCCGAGAAGCGATCCGCAATCGGCAGCTCCTGGCAGCCATTGAGGAGGACATTCGAATAGCAAGGCTGAGCATTGCGCGACTGGCTTTGAGAACTGAAGTGTTTTATTGTTGTAAAGTTGTAATGGATAAATCCCTATGCCCCCATGTCCAATAACATCCTGATCATGGACCCCATGCCCAATGACATCCTGATCATGGATCCCATGTCCAGTAACCTCCTGATTATGGACCCCATGCCCAATAACATTCTGATAATGGACCTCCATACCCATTTACATACTGATCACCCGTATAAAAGGGGGAAGGTCACATTTTTTATGACAGTCAAAAAAATGTGACACTGCCTGTCACGCTTGTGACCGTCAAGAGTGATAGTGATGTGACCGTCAATGTGACCCTCAAATGTAACAGACAAATATGTGACAGTTCACTTGACTGCCACATCTAAGTGTCACAATGAACGGTCACATAGTCAAAATGTGACAGTCCCACTTTTATACGGGTCATAAACCCCCATGACAAAACTTACTAATACTACTATATATAAAATGAAATAAGTAGAAAGATCGAAAACAACCATATTAAAATAAACATTTGTTGCTAACGAGTTTTTATTTTATAATTATTACTACTCAGCAAGATGTTCCCCGATGTTGAAAGTATCAGATATCAGAGGATGGTTAGATATAGTTTGAACTACGAGCACACACAAATATAGAAGTTTTGTAGTATTACTATAGTACTCGAGAGGGCAGTGTTGACTGATTGAATATTGTGCGGCACTGATGTTAGTAAGTAGAGAGGAAAACAGTATGTTTTATGAGTTCCAACAGAAACTAAATAGAAGACAGTTCTAATTATGACAAAGCATGTCTCTCGCAGCCCAGCTAACAACATTGGAACGTAAAAAATAACAATCGAAAACAGCTCATCTGATACAAGCAATCTATAGGACAGCTTGCGCCAGGCTGAACAAAAAATCAGATTATTTAATCGCTAGAAGAAATAAATTTACTATCTATATATAAGAGTTAAGTGTGTAGAGAACTAATGAAAGGGGTGCTGATATAAGCGAGCTCAAATCTTGGTATCAAGTTAGCTAAAATTACCAGTTAGAACTCGGGTTAATTAGATAATTCATATATTTATTAAGTGATAATTTAATTAGTTCCACAGAGAAGCCCTGCGCAACTGACTGCCCAACAGCGGGGCGGGTGAATCAGAAAGCGTAGAGAATAAGGAAGGCCATCATAAGGCAGAACAGGCCCATAGCCTCGGACAGGGCGAATCCCAGGATAGCATAGGAGAACAACTGCTGCTTGAGGCTGGGATTGCGGGCGTAGCCAATCACCAGGTTGCCGAATACGTTGCCAATCCCGGCACCGGATCCGGCCACGCCGACTGTGGCAGCGCCGGCGCCGATGTACTTGGCAGCCTGGTCGATGTCCCGCCTAGCGGAGCTGATGTGCAGCAGCTGGCGCTGGGCTACGGCCGCAACGGCGGCGGCGGCAGGGCGCTGGGCAAGAAGGCTGGCGCGAGCGACCACAGCCAGGGGATTCAGACGAGCAGCGACGTGAAGGCTATTCATTTTTTATATAATTAGCTAATAAGGACTGGACTGTTTAGTTGAGCAGTTTTGGCCCGATATGGACTTGGCTGAAGAATGTGCATTAATTTTAAGGTCAGATTTTATAGTTATTAGTAACTAAGTAACTATTTCCTATCTGTTGCTCCTGGTCCTGACTTCTTTTCCTCAAAAGCTCAGCTAGTAAGCCATAAAACCACCCTTAGCCCCTTAATTTTTTTCCCTACATTAAGATCAGCTCCAAGCAGTTTGCGCTTCTGGCATTAGCCTGTAGCAGCACTCCGACCTATCCAACAACAGGGCAATACAATGTCCACAAGTTTGCTTTGTTAGTGTGCAGCTACTAAGTACATGACTTAAGAGAAACTCAAATAGGGTAACCTTGAAATTTGTGAATACACAGATTAAATTCTACACTCCTTTAGAATTTTGTTATCCGCTAGGATATCCTTTACTACACACTTGAGTTAAGCGCAAGTATAGCTACAGGCTTGTAGCATAAAACTGTGTGTACAAGGCATGTTATATATGCTTTATATACATTGTATTGTAGTTTAAGGGCCCCATAAATATATTGAATATTGTCCATAGAACTTCTCTCCTATATATAAAATTACACCAAGGACATAAATTTAAATATATTTGATCTTGTTATAGACTTGTGAATATTGTATTCAAATTAGAATTATAGGCAAAATTACCTTAGAATAGGTTTAAGACAACCTAAAATGTCATATTATGATAATAGAACATGAACTATGCTATACCTACTCTATAACACATAATTGCAATAAGAATGGCATATTATTATTCAATTTAAAAACTTTGAAGAGATTGCATAAGGGAAAACTTATTAAAATGATACAATGGTTTAATATCTATTCCTAAATATTTTTCTTTTTATCTAAATTTATATGCTGCTATCGTAAAGTTATTCTATTTACAACTAAATTGTCTATGCTTAGCTTAATAACTTTTGTTGACCTATGTAGATCAAGGATAAGTCTAAGCACTACTTATTGATAAAATGCTTAAAGGTCTTTTTTGTTATTTAGTAAACAATCATGCTTTTGAATTTAGACTTATCTTATATACTTAGACTTGCTTTAATATGCTATCTTTTTTGGCTCTATACAGTTTTTGGCACCTTCCAAAATGTATATTATATTGTGTTTTGTAGTTTCTTTCATTTAATTTAGAGTATATACTTTAACTATTTTTGTAATAATCTTGTCTTTTTTAATAAATTGATGCATATTATTGTTACAATAATATTTTACTATAAATATTAATGTGACTATTAATAATATGACTATTAATACTGTTAACATATTATTTATTAATATAAATATATTAGCTATATATTATAGCTACTTAATTTATGAAGTTTATATATATTGCAAATATATGTAAACTATATATACTATATATATATAAACTATATGTTTATATATATAAACTCGCATCTACTATATATATATAGCTAGAAAAAATACTAATAATAACAATTACTTTTTTGGTGCCATCACAAACAAGCCAGAAGAGGTCTAGCCAAGATGTATTTGCCACTTAAAAAATAAGGCTAGATGGTAAGCCTAAAGTAAAAAGACAAAAAAAGACTATACCAAAAGAATAAACTAGGCCATAAGGCTATTTGGCTTTGCCAAGGACACATACTAATGTATACATTTCTTAAAATCTATCAACCAGCCAGACCTATAACCAGACCTATAACATCCAAAGATGAACCACCATCCAAGAAAAGGCGAGTTACTTGCAATGTCCATTACTGCTTGAATTGCCTCAGGGCTGGAAAGGTCATTGTGCAATGCCAATTATACCAAGGGAACGAGTTGTCGAGGAAACGGCACATTGCAAACCATCATGCAGATGCCAAGGGCACTGTTCTGTAGTGCCCAGAGTTTGCCTCGCAAGACAGTCTGCTGGTGCAGCAGCTGCTGTGGTCCAGGACAGATGACATAGTACAGGAAGAAGCAGCTTCCAAAGTGACTAAAAGTAATGCACCTGACAACACTGGAGAGTCAGAGCTGGTGACATTAGAAATCATATGTCTGCAGCTGATGTACGAGAATCGACACATGACTTTGGAATAGGACGCATGCACTTCCCATTGGAAGTTTCCTGCATGAGGATCTGGAATTGAGGGTGTTAATGAGTGGGAGTCTTCAACTACCAGCCTATCAGCGATGATGAAGTTGCTAGCTATGCAGAATGAGCAACTGGCAAAGCACTCGCAGCAGATTGCCAATCTGAGTGATTTTATTGCAAAGCAGTCGCAGCAAATTGCTAATCTTAGCACTACATTGGCAAAGCTGTCAGCTCAGGGGCTTTTGGCCATAGAATCTGTTCCTACGCCAGCAGTTGCTTGAGCCTCAGTGCTGTCTACTGAGAAGTACGCTTGCTTGGCTGATCTTCTCAAGCACCATTATGTTAGTGTATGTCCAGTGGGAGAAGACTATATCGTTTACTGTGTGCCATGTTTCCAGTCGGCCCTCAAGTTGCACAATGTCTCTGAAACAATGTAGGATTGACATTCAGTTTTGAGTGCACACGAGTGCCATAGACATTTATGCACGATAAAACTGAATGTTAGACACATTGTACGAACGCAAAATTATTCTCTCTCGTGGCCATAGACATCCGTTATCTGCACACTTTTTGGGTATCAGCGATAGACATATATCTATATAACTTTAAGAGCGTTTGAAGTTTAAGTGCCCAGAAATCAGGCGATCTATAACTTGACCATGGAGCCACTGGCTAAGCATGTCTACTATGTAGATGACAAGAAACTGCCAGGAGAAGCCATTTCTGGAATGTCATAATCAAAGATTGATATTCTCCTTCAACAGCAAACTGAGGAGCAGTTTTTGGAAAAGCAAATAGACGAGCGTCTAGTCTAGCAACTGTCAAATGGAGATGGCAAGTTTGAGCTGCCGAGGATATTGACCTGGATGGCATGTTTAACTGCGTGCCTAGCGTTAAAGACCCTGAAAAAGCTATCAACAACCTAGAAGACAGTGTTGCGAGTAACAATACCAGATGACAGACGGATCAATACGTCAAAAGGCTGTTGGCATTCATGCAATCGAATCCATCATTAAAAATTGACCTGCTGATGGCTGAGCCGGAGGATGTCAACTGTGTGCTGCGAGTGTTCTACGGCATGGCTTGTAAGCCTGACGGCAGATTTTATTCACCAACATTGCTAATCTGCATTTGTGCAGCCTTGACACTCAACTTTCATGGAAATGTGAGTATATGCACCTTTTATTTGCCAAAATGACAGTACCTTTTTTATAACTACTTTAAAATGGACAATACTGCGAAAGTGACACAGGCCTCTCATAGAGTTCTTTGCAGTTGTTTTGTTAAATTCTTACTTAAAATATAAACACTGACAAACCATATTAAAGTTTTGCCATAGACATCAATTATCTGCACGCTTTTTTATTATCAGCACGCTTTTTGTATAGACTAACTATATGATTTTAGCATAGACATAGGCATTATCTGCACGCTTGAGCATTGTACAATGTCAGTTGAGGGTGTGCATCGGCATATGTAAGTTTGGGACAATAAGGTTTTTGGCCTCCAAGATCTATTTATTATAATTCATTTACAGAAACATAATCTATACTTTATTCACAGAAATCCCTCATCTAAAGGATTAATTGGCACAGGCCTATTTGTCAACACAGCAAAGATGGAGAAGCTGCATAATGACCACTTAGCCTTCTACAAATTCCACTACAGGATTCTGAGCCACATGTCTGGAGCGAATGGCAGAGATCACCATTTTGCTATTGATCTGCAGAATAATGAGGAGAAGCGAAACACTCTAAATCAGACGGTTGTTTGGAATATTATTCGAACTGCAGCTCTACTCATCGAGACGGCGACTGCAGCCATGCATTACGAGCTGTTCATCAATCATTTGGAGGCATGTGAAGCCAAAGTTGGAAACATCGGACTCAGATTGTGAGGGTTTTGCTGTTTCTGTTAACTTAGCCTATAAACGCTGCTTATTAACTGGCTTTGCATTATTCACCCCATTCCAATTATATAGCCAATTCTTCATGGAAATGTGGCGCCTGCTCGAGGTCTGTGTCGACAGGAGCACCAGCCAGTTTCTGCGCGCACCCCTGCCATCTACGGGTCTCCCGCCGCTCATCTGCCTTACCTGCAACAAAAGCATGCTGTCGCACATCACTAAAATTAGTGTCACTAACCAAGCAGTGATAGTGTTGGCCAGGTAGAATTACCTTTAATTAATTACCTTAATTACCTTAATTACCTTACTGAAGACATGATGTCTCCTAATCCCTACTGCCTTTCAGAATAATTATTTAAAAGCGAAATTCCTGCAATTCACAGGGACCAATCTGGTGAAGCTTTGGCTATCCCAGCTGGCACACCTCGGATTTACGACAGCAGTATAGACGCAGGAGTGGAAGCCCTAGCCAAATTGCTGTTGGAGATGGTATAAGTATTCGATCCTCCCCTTTGCAGTATCATC
>NIVC01001013.1:123141-210641 GCA_002269645.1 Macrostomum lignano
TTGATTATGAGTCTATGACTACATATGAATGATTAGGCCTATTATATTAATAAAAGCATACAAAAAAGACTTTCTAGGCTATCATACAAAGATTGAATTCACAAATGCATAAGGCTTAGTAACTTGAATTATACCTAGATATTTCTAATGCAATATTGGCAACTAGATAGGCCCCTAGTAGTAGCAACATAGTAGCAAAGTAGGCAATCTTCTCAAATCGTTCATTTAATTATTTCCAGAATTATTTGGCCCTCTATTCAAGGGTGGTGGGGGGGTGGGGGTTGGAATTAAATGAACGATTCGAGAAGATAGCTGCAAAGTAATCTATTGAAAAGCTAGGGCTAAGGCCTACTATTTAAAATATTCAAGTGGGACACTAATGGCACTCAAGACACTGTCTTTGATAAGTGGCCTAATCCATATACTAAAATACTCATTGCCATTACCAACTCTGTTTTTAATTTTAGCTAGGCCTAGGCCTAGTATTGATAATAGACTGACTAGGCCTACTACTATTTATTTAGTCAATAAAGCATTCTATACTGCATGTATACTGCATGTATGCATTTATACTTCTATACAGGCTTAGTTAGATGGAGTGGGGGCTTTGCGTGCTTTCTGGGCATAAAAAGAATAAGAAAGGTGAAGTGACAAGCTTTTTATAAAAATAGTTGTCCAAGGATTAAATTAATTTACATTACTCTATGGTAAGGCTAGATTGAATAGGAAATAGGCTTGGCAAAGTTTGAAGTATCAAAATATTAACTGACCAATTTCAAAGGTTTAAAGCCAATAAGCCATGAGTGTCATGGTGCATGCATGTACAAAGGCCGAATCACTCAAAGCCCGAATAAAAACCTGTGCCTGTGGTGGTTTTTCTCTATGATTGTATTTGAAGTGCGTAAAACAAAAAAATTAAGGTAGAGTTACTTTAACTGAGTGTTTATCTATGTTTTATCAATCTATAACACTAATTATAGTCTGATGTTTGAACGAAAAAATTAGACCTTAATACCGTTTTTGTTTCAATTCAAATGTGCAGTTACTATTATTACTAATGATTTTTTCACTTCCATTTTTTTACTTTTACCGCTTTGTAATCGATAGTTTCGTTTTGTACTTTTGTGTGCTTCAATCGAATTTGCATGAAGTCTGCTGATGTATTTGTGTTTAATATTTTAATGTTTATAATTTATGATATATTTTTTTCAAGAAACGTATACACTGTGGACCGTGGCAAACAAAAATTAGTTTTGTAACCAACTACGTTATTTCTAAGTTGCTTCCTAAAACCTAAACCACTATAAACTACAAACTACCAAGATTATTTAGTAGATCATTAAATCGCTTTGATTTCAATTTTAAAGTTGCGGTGTAGTTGCTCGTATAATCAATAGCTGACACACCTGTGTTGGCATTAAATATTTACTAGGCAGGCAGCCATAGTTTTCTACAGTTCGACTAAAAATCAGTAATTTGTGCGTTTAATTCTGACTTTAGGTAATAGTAAACGACTTGAAACTGGTTAATGCATTTACATGTAATTTGGGAAGTGCATTTTTTCCCTATTCACAAATAGGGAAATATATCGTAGCTACACATTTATGAAAATAGTTTAGAGCGATTTCAAAATAAAGCAGCTAATCCATTCCACAAAAATTGTATCTAAAAATGCATATGCATAGTATTTTGTTGCATCTTGCATCTTGCATGTTTTTTCACTCATGAACAATGCTGCAATTCGGGCATATGGCATTACCGGGCCCGCTGAAGCGATTTTTCTGTTCTATTGCAAATGCAACGACTGTATTGTTAAATCCGACAGAAAGAGTCATAACCATAAAAAATGCTACGAATGAGGATAAAAAAATGCACTTTCCTCTGGCCTGGCTCCGCGACAACTGTCCGTGCCCAGTATGCTATAGTGCTAGCTCCGAGTTGCGAAATCTAAAGATGATGGACTTTTGTCCACGAGTAAACGCTGTATCAGTTCAGATGAGCGAGCAAAGCGAGTCCATGACAGTGTCTTGGGATGATGGACATTCGAGCTCCTACCGTCTTGAATGGCTGCGCGCTGTAGCATTCGGTGCCGATACTGCTGGCCGGCAGCGTCCTCCACTGACCCGCAACCGACCAGTGCTTTGGTGCGATGCTTCAAAAGCCACTGCACCTATTTGGCAGCCTAAAAAGGTCCGCTTCGAACACATAATGAAGAGTGATGCAGAGCTACTACTAACTCTATTAGAGCTCGAAGAACGGGGACTCGTTCTGATAGAGGACTGTGGTGTGGACTCGAGGTCGTGAAAAATATTTGCAAAAGGTTATCCTTCCCTAGAACGACTCACTATGGCGAGACATTTGAAATGCGAGCCGAGGCGAAGCCCAGGAATCTGGTGAGTAATAAAATGTCTTAATGATTTGTGAAGACTTTGGTCTCAAATCATGCCATTCCTCACATCTAAACGCTCAAAGGGTTACACAAGTGATAGACTGGACTTCCATACGGACCTGCCATACATGCACGAGCAGCCGGGTGTACAGGCTCTACTATGTCAGGTGCAGGCTTCGGGGCCCGGCGGCGACAGCCTTTTTGCTGACGGCTTCTCAGCTGCCGAGCACATTCGACGGAGCCGTCCGGATCTTTTTCGCCTACTAACCACCGTGCCGGTTCGATTTCGCGATCGCGGCCAGCTCGCCGACCGTCGATTTGATCTTGTAGCGACGCATGCGACAATTGAGTTGGACTGCCAACCAGACGGTGAATGGTGCTACAGACGGGTGCACTTCAGTAATCAACAGCGTGACCTACTTCAGGCTTGGCCGCTGGCTGATGTTCAGTTGATTTATGACGCCCTGAAGGCCTTCAACGATGTCATTGAAGGTCGCGATATCAGCAGTGACAGTAGCAAAGTCCAACTACAAGTGAAGCTGCGGTCGGGCGAGATGGCTCTGTTTGACAACTCGCGTCTGCTTCACTCACGGACAGGATTCAGCGGAGAGAGGCAGCTGGCTGGAGCCTATCTGCTCTGGGATGAGGTTCTATCGCGCAGGAGGACGCTCGAGTCGCAGCTGCAAATTGGGCGTCAGGATTAGCTGGCAAAGCAACGAATTTAATTAAAAATATTTCAGGTCCAGCTCAGCTCCCGATCCAAATCCCATGCGCAGATGGATTAAAAGCTGTCAAAAATAGGCTCAAAGCGGTTTTAGAATTTCTGCTGCAATTTTTGTGCACTGAGTAGAAACAGATCTGCTTTGATGTGCACTAATAAATAAAATTATTGACTTAGTCTGTTTTTCACCTTAAGTTTGATTGGTATGCGATATATTTCAAAAGCTTGATCGAGGGTTAATCAAGCAAAAGCATCAAAGCCCAGCGCATTGCTGCTTTTTTTTGCACTGTACTGAAGTATTTCAATTTAACTAGATTGCATTGTATTAGAATTTGTTAATATTTTTATTAGACATGATTACTTCCACAGTACAGGTAAACTGTTGCAAGCATAAGCCCTGAAAGATTATAGTCACGATCTTCAGCGCAAGGGTAACGGCTGAGCGCTGCTAAACTTATCTGTACCATTTCGGCTTAATGGTCGGACTGCTCTACATGTACATGCACGCGCTCGGAGCTCTAGCTAATGCATTCTCTTATCAGGTGGTCCTGTGTGTTCGTGGCAATCTTCCTTTCAATGAATTTTCACTCATGCAGCTAGCTAGTTCGCATTCGCTGGCTAGATCGACATGATGCCGATTTCGATTACCTATTTAGAGCAGGGGTCGATCTCTCTCATCTCTGAACTCTCCCCCTCTCTCTTCTCTTCCCTCCTTCTCTCCTATCTCCTCCTCTTCCTTCTCCTCTCCCTCCTCTTCTCTCTCCCCTCTCTGTTCTCTTCTCCATTCTCTCCTCTCTCTTCTATTTTGTCTCACCTCTCCCCTTGTCTCCTCTCTTCTACTTCATACCCTCTTCCCCTCTCTAACCCTCCTCTGGCCCGCAGTTATGTGCTAAGTTTTCTATTCTGGCCCTTGAGATAAAGTTTGTAGAATAGAGAAGCAAATTTTATTTTGCTTATCTTAGAGAATCGGCCATTGGAATCGTTTTGAATTCGATAAATAAAAAAGAATGCTGGTATTCCAAGGCACAAAACTACTCATTTTTAAGCCAAAAATTTCAGCAAAAACACCCGCAAAGCGTTTCTGCATAGGCGAACTGTGCTCAACTGTATTAACTCAAAATTATGAACTTCTCGCAGCAAAGCTGCAACAAATTCGAACTGTCCTTTAATTTGCTTCGCAATTTAAACAGTTAAAAACACGGCCGCAAAATAACATATATGCGCTACTACATGCCCATGCGTCAGCGATTCAGTTTATTGGATAGCTCTATTCATTTTTGTAAAAAGAGTCTTTTTTAGAAAAAAAGAGTTTGAAGTAGCTCGAATTTTTATGTTTTCTGCACAAATGTCCTAAGCTAAAAATTCCTGAAAGATACGAGCTACTACGAGTTCCTAAAGTCATCATCAATTGTTTCTACAATACGAAGCTCCCCGTCCTTCTTGAGTCGTCCTTGGAAGATGATGGCTGCTGCACTGTCACGAAATTACCTGCCTGTAGGTAGACACTCGCTGCAGCCTCAGCATGGAGTCAATGCTAGATGGCAGGTAAAAATCCACCACGCGATTATTGTGAAAGATGCTCTCGTCAAACTCGTGACAGTCGTAGGTGAGCTTGTAGTCCGGCGCGTACGATATCTGGTACTTCTCTTCCCTGCGTCTCTCCTTCATCTCGCGACGCTGCGTCTCCTCTTTGACAGTCTTGTCCAGCAGGAGGCTCCGCCGATGCTCCTCAAGCGCCTTCCAAGTCAGCAGCTGATCGTGCTGACTCTCGGAAATTTGTACCGAGCGACGACTGGCTCTGCGTCCTGCGGGCGAGAATATGCTGGGTGCCTAAGGTAGAGTTGGAAGACGCCTAAATGAAAAACCATGCACAATCGCACATAAAAGATCAATTTTCAAATAAAATTCGTTTGCAATATTGGGGATTATTCTTTTTTCAGCACAATAAGTAAAATACCAGCAAAATAATACCTCTGATTTGCATGGGATCTGCGGCAATCGTGATCAAATTCAGTTAAGCCGTTCAATATCTAGAAAGTTACAAACAGAGAGGCTCATACCTTTGACATTGAGCTTCTTCCATGGAGGTAAGATGCTCTTCCAGGAAAGTCTGCACCTCGGTGAGAACACCTCGGTTTTCCATGCCGAAATTTGCGCCATTGAGCAGTGCGCCCAGCACCTGCTCCAGGCGAACATTGATAATTTTAATGTTCATTTTTACACTGATAGCCAAGCCGCTATCAAGGCCTTAACCACCAAAAAAAGTTTCTGCTGCTACAGTATCTCAATGCCACCGCAGTGTGCAATCCCTCTCAGTTCTTAACATGATTAGAATTATCTGGACACCTGATCACAGCAATATCCTAAGCAACGAGCTCGCGGCTTCTCTCGCCAAATAGGGCAGCAACCCAGACGGCAACCACCGTCTGATGAGGCTACCCATTCCCAGGTCGCAAGTCACCCGCCATATCAACAGGTGGCTCCACCAGCAACACCATTTCACTGGAACAGTTGCACCGACCACAGGCAGATCCGCTCTGCAATGCAAAACCTGAACAGAAAAGTCCTTGAATATCTGATATCACTTAACAGAACCGACCTCAGGGAGATGTGCATGGTCCTAACCGGCCATGGTTTCTTCCAGAGACATATCTCGTTGCAAACCGGTTTCCCTACCACGTGTCCTTTCTGTGGCATAGGAGAGGAGACCGCGGAGCATCACGTCACCTTCTGCCCTTACTTTAATAAGGCGCGGCACAAATACCTCTGCCACCCCCCAGCGGATGGACGAGCTGACCACCCCGGACAACATCCGTGACCATTGCGCCTTCGTCCGAGATTCCGGCCGGATGAGGGTCGCCGATGCTTCCTTTGCGAACCTGCCAACTACTGGCGGGGGCTGGGCGCACCCCCAGGGTTAATCCTTGGTCTCTTTTACCTTGGGGTTGCGATCGGGGCCTCACGGCCTATTCGCGGCGCGTGCGCCCCCGTCAGTAGTAAGCATGTAAGTAGACATTGAGCTAGTACCTCGTAATATGTGGATTTGACAATATCTGAAATTCTGAACTTCCGGATTTGCAAGCACAGCGAGTGCAAGTATGCCTTTTCTGAGTTTGGTTCACTTTCAAGGCAGGGATGCTTCGCAGTACGGCTCATTTTCAAGTCTAAAGTAGAGCTTTTGTCTCCTCCCTCAACGATCTGTCAATCTTCACTTTAAAAAGCAAGAAAAGTGCTAGCTACCCAAGCGTTTATAAAAACCGAAGGGCGAGGACAGCTCCAATGTTTTTTTCCCATCAGACAGTCAGAATTGCACGTAGAGTGCAACCTGCTAAGAGCTATATCATAGAAAGCAAGGAGCCCATAAATTTTTATTTAAGTGCATGATGTTGATTTTGACTTCTCTGACATTCAGACACGTCTGAGTTGACGAACTCGTTAGCTAAGAAAATTAAACATCATCATGCTGGCGTTGACTTTTTTACTTACCTTTTTTCTACAAGCATTCATTAACTGATCTCATCTACAGGGAGAAATAATGTCTGTATATAGAGAAACTGCTTAGCCCCTTGTGTCAGTGATCCCATTGAACGAATACGACTTATACAAACTGGTAAATAATACTGGAAAGTTACAAAAAATTTCTTAGTCTCTGAATGACATCAGACTATTATACTTTGCATTCGATGTAGTAGTCAATATACTGCCTAGACAATTTCGGCATCTTCTCAAAGCAATTGACTCTTGCTAACTGTCATTAAACGTACTTTTCCGGTTCCCTCTACACCTCACCATTATCCGCACTGAAAAAGCGGAGAAGCAGCAATCCTTAGCGGCAATAATTATAAGAATTAAACACAAATGACAAAGAAATATTGATACTAACGCGAAATACGTCTGGCCTCCATATGCAGCTGGGTGAGGATGGCGTAGTCAAAGTAGGTCAGCGTTGGCTGCTTCTCGCCCCAAGTCTCATCCAGGTGGGCGATCTCGTCCGAGCATGGGCCATGCGGCGTCTCAAAGTGATTCCATTCTCGCTTGTACACGCTTAGATCGTGGTCGGGCCTGAACTGGCGAAGCAGCTGCACCGTGTCACTCAGGCTGCAGTTCGATACCGTTGTCAGATAGAAGGCAATCAATAGATTGCTCAGTGGCAGTGAGCGCGGGCTGTGAACCAGCAAATTGAAGCCGTTTTTCTGCAACAAAACGTAACAAATCTTGTTAATGAGGCTAGCGGAAATTTTTGGCCTCTTATGGATTATCAAAAGGATGGTGTCTAGGAAAGCAAGGAGCCAGGTCACGTGGACGAATTGCGAACTCACTCGAACAACTCAGCCGTAATAAATATTTTTACCTCAGATCTGATAGAGGCCTCATATTTCACTGCTTTATCACGCGCATTTCCGTTCCATCAAAACATTCAATTAGCAGATTCGTTAGTGAATTTTCTTTGTATCCAAGCATTCCTGTTTTTGGCAAGAAATAAAATACCATTAGGGCCCAAAATATGGAATTTGACTGCTTGATTACGAGCTACATTGATAAGTTCCTGAGAGTAAGAAAAGCAGCGAAAATGACAACAGACAGCATAGGTTGATCTCATTTTCCAGTAGCTTCCCAAGTTCAAAGTCGAGAAAAGCGACTGTCAGAGCCGCTAAACAAAATCTTTTCGTCTCTTTTGTCGATCAGTTTTCATGTAACTTCTTTGACGCATACAATTTTCTACCTTCTAATGCACACGGTTGCGTTTTTTGCCTCAAAAAGAGCAGTGATTTCTTCTGGATCGTCTATAATTTTTCTTATATGATAATTCATGGCCAAGCGAGCTGTGCAATCTAAATAATGATAGTGTATTTATGACCGTTCCCAGATGCTACTCAGTAATGGTGAAACTATACTATTAACAAGAGGCCTGAATAACGAAGCACCAGTGATTTACGCAAGCTGTTCCAGCATAGTTTATTAGAGATATTGGGAATCAGCCTGTGCGTGGGCAAACTTACTCTACAAAAGTGAATATATTCGTTGCACTCCTCCACCACCTCCAACAAAGTGTCGGTAACGAAGACATTCTTGCAGCCCAGTATCAGCCCGCCGAACCGGATTCGTCTCTCCCTGAGATTGTAGGCATGGCTGGCACCGAGAAGGTGGGTCACACCGTGCTCCCGCAGTAGATCAGAGTTCTCCGTTGCGCTGCTGGAGCCGAGGAACACGTGCTGAATTACTTCGATGATTGAGTCCATCAACTATCGCGCAAGATAACAACTAAGACGATGCTTCGTTTTCTAATTGTTGCACTTTTTACTCAATGATATAGCTATAGCCTTGTGCAGGACCATTGCTTATTAAATGACTATAATCATATACACTAATCATCCCAGTAATGGCCGTTTAATTAGGCTCTTCTTTTCCAGTGGAAGTCCCAGTCTATGGTAGATTTTTAGTCAATCCGATTTTCAGGCCCGAAAACTCGGACTGAGAAGTCCTAAAAGAGAACTGAAAAATGAGTGTGTATTTGCTTGCACGGGCGTATTCAGCATGCCAGTGAAGTATGAGACAGACTAGGCCTATGGGCTAAGGTCTGCGATGCTCCACGCCTGCCTCTATCTTCAGCATGTCAAGGCTGGAGGGAGGTCTGCACCCTCTATTTGCCGCTCGCAGCCGCAGACCCCCTCCCACGCTGTTTCGCAAGTCGACCCAGGGGTACCCGTCCCCGCGAGTGTTCAAGGCAGACCCTAGGGCTGCCGGACAGACTGGGCTCCGGCGCTGGGGACCCATCCAGTGGCTTTTGCCAAACTTGGGTATGCGGGTCTGGCTGCCAGTCCGCATGCCGTGGTACTGCTCAACGTACCCTCTAATGCCTAAGGTGTTTGACCGTGCCGATGGGCTGGAAGATCAGGGAGTAGTCCAGTCGCAAGCGGTCCCCCTCCTGGTGTCGGGCCAGCCTTGAGGGTTCTTTTGGCCTACTGCCCGGTCAGGTGGAGCGGGCGGGTGGGTACAGCGCCCCTTCGAGGGTAGCCATCAAAACCTTTATCATGGCCTTCGAGCCGACTATGGATAAAAACCCTATCGTCCATAGCGACGCGTTGGCCGTTCGGGGATTAGCGGAATGGGCGTTCGCGCCTTCCCGCTGTGCCCCCCCCGGGACAGCCCTGCAGCTAAGTCAAGTAAGTCAAGAGTGTGTATTTAAAGCTTTTAATCAGGGACTACTCAATTCTGGGGACGGGAAACGGCCAAATCATGCAGAAAAAAGATGGAGGCCGATTTTCTCTGTTCTCTGCTGATCTTATGTTTTATCGCAAGAGCTTCAGCTTTTCACTATGTACACAAAATTTATCCCTCTTCAACTTCATGTAGCCTGTTTCTACTCAAATAATTTCGGATAAATGCTAGAAGACATTTTATACAGTACCCCTTTAATACACAAACTCGATGCTTGATAAGCCAAGTGCATCTGTTGTAGAAGTCTATGGGAAACATTGAAGCAAGAAGTGAAAGCTTGTATTATGTGATGACCTATAAGGTAAGGACTGATACCATAGAATGCAAATAAATTAGTCAACTTTGACTCCTCTGTGAGTTAACTTGGCTGGGTAGCCACGACACGACAGAAATTTTCATTTGCTCTTCCTAATTTTGCTTTGCGTTTTTTCGCATTCATGCCAAGGAAATGCTGTGTGCAATCATGCAAGTCGAACTATTTGAAGGAAAAAACTTCTGTTAAAGTCTTTACTTTCCCAAACGACCCTATAGAGAAGGAAAAATGGCGACTGGCTCTACCAAATGTCATCAAGGTGAGTCGAGTAGTTAACTGGTAATAATGAAATTCGTGATTTTACTCTCTGCTGGGCAAGTTGGAGAGACCCAGAGCTACCCAGCCAAGTTAACTCACAGAGGAGTCAAAGTTGACTAATTTATTTGCATTCTATGGTATCAGTCCTTACCTTATAGGTCATCACATAATACAAGCTTTCACTTCTTGCTTCAATGTTTCCCATAGACTTCTACAACAGATGCACTTGGCTTATCAAGCATCGAGTTTGTGTATTAAAGGGGTACTGTATAAAATGTCTCCTAGCATTTATCCGAAATTATTTGAGTAGAAACAGGCTACAGGAAGTTGAAGAGGGATAAATTTTGTGTGAAAAGCTGAAGCTCTTGCGATAAAACATAAGATCAGCAGAGAACAGAGAAAATCGGCCTCCATCTTTTTTCTGCATGATTTGGCCGTTTCCCGTCCCGAGAATTGAGTAGTCCCTGCTTTTAATTAACAAAATAAAGTAGGCTTCTAGCAAAAACGGCATGGTAAGGAACAGCAGCCAGCAACTTTCGCTGGGCGTCGTCAGAAGACACGATTGCAAAACGACTACGAGCTATAAATGTGGGGGCTTCGCCCTCACGCCCCCCAGTGGTGGCTTTGTAACTAGGGATGAAATTTTATCACACCCTCCTAAAAATAGTTCTTTGATCGAACGTCCGCGCATGCTTCGCCTCGTCCTGAGAAGCGCCTCCTGTACGATGTTCTTTTCCATAGAACAATTTTTATGGAAGATTTTATGGGTGTGATACTGTACACATAACTCGCTATAACTGTGGGAAATTCAAGCACCGGGGGACACTGTGGCACTCTATGGTGCAAACCCGTGGCTTTGCTGACCAGTTCAACAAACGGACTCAGGAAACATGAGCGATGACGAGGACGAGCCTTTTGAGGAAGATGAAGAGCTGTAACAGCAGAGGGCGCCCTGGAAGAACAGAATTAGACAGCACGTGGTCCATTCAACAAGGTAAACAAAATGAACGGTACAATTTGATTGCAAATTCGATCGAGAGAGGAGACAAGTGTTTCGCAAATTTTAAGTTTATTGAAGGTGAACGGCGCCGCAAATTAACGGGCCGTCGCGATCTTCGCCAACGAGACAGAGAATTACGGAGGCAACTGCTGAAGTCACGAAAGCCAAGTCTTCCTTCCTATGCGCTTCGTTTCCTTCCTCGTTGCATTGCTGGAGAAAGAATCCTCCATCCGGAAAAAAGTGAGACGGTGACTAAGGATATGCCCTGTTTACACTGTCTTGACTTATTAGTGTCAACCTGAACTTCTTCCAGTTTTGCCCCGTCTAACACTGTTTGACAGTTTTATGTCTTGCTTCCGTAGGAGATGAATCCCGCCATTCCCTCTTCGCCGTATCCGGCTGGATACGTGCTCACACGCTTGAGCCCACCGAAAACGGCTAAGATTAGCAACCCCTCTCTTCGATCCTTCATTCTCATACTAGCATACTTCCAAGCATTTGACTGCCACCATTTGACCTCCAAGCATTTGACTGCCACAATTTGACCTCCAAGCATTTGACTGCCACGATTTGACCTCCAAGCATTTGACTGCCACGATTTGACCTCCGAGAATTTGACTGCCACCATTTGACCTCCAAGCATTTGACTGCCACAATTTGACCTCCGAACATTTGACTACCACCATTTGACCTCCGAGAATTTGACTGCCACCATTTGACCTCCAAGAATTTGACTGCCACGATTTGACCTCCGAGCATTTGACTGCCACCATTTGACTGCCACCATTTGACCTCCAAGCATTTGACTGCCACCATTTGACCTTCAAGAATTTGACTGCCACGATTTGACCTCCGAGCATTTGACTGCCACCATTTGACTGCCACCATTTGACCTCCAAGCATTTGACTGCCACCATTTGACCTTCAAGAATTTGACTGCCACGATTTGACCTCCGAGCATTTGACTGCCACCATTTGACCTCCGAGAATTTGTCTGCCACCATTTTGACCTCCAAGCATTTGACTGCCACAATTTGACCTCCGAACATTTGACTGCCACCATTTGACCTCCAAGAATTTGACTGCCACCATTTGACCTCCAAGAATTTGACTGCCACCATTTGACTTCCAAGCATTTGACTGCCAGCCATTTAATCGTCGAGTAAATTTTAGGAGTCTCTCTGCTAAGGTAGGCAAGAAGGCAAGGGTAATTTGTGCTTGACTGAAGGCAAGTCAAATGTCGGGCTCCCATTGCAGCAACAGCCGATGGATTTTATGCGACAAAATGCCTCGGTGGTAATTTTCCATAGATCAAATTAGGCATATTTCTCGCACATTTTCCTGTTTTTACAATTGCAGTTCTTCCATAACAAACAGGCTTATGAGCGAGGTATGTTTGATTTAGGACTGAAGCAGGACTTTTGCTTGAGTTCATAGGAAGCAATGCAAGTAATTTGTTAGCATCGATGGGAGCTGAAGGAACTGTTCGTGCAGGCCTAACCTGATGGATGCATAATTATTCTTTAAAAGTGCTCCGAATTCCTCTATCGCTATTCGGGGGGCGGGGGCAGAGCAGCTCAACGGTAAACGCGTCTGACTCTAGCGCCACGACCCCCCTGGTTCGAATCCGTGCGCCACGATTAGAAATTCAGTCAGGGTTGTTGTACACCCTGTGTGAGCGTGTGTGTGAGTGCGTGTCTGCGTACAGTATTGGCGCGCTTGTGTGCTCAGGAGTCAGCGGAATGGGCAGAATTGCTTCATCAAAGGCGGTACGCCAGAGAACCCACAATCCTCTGGCAACTATTGTTATTTCTATCGCTTTTCATTTTAATATGCATGTTAATTGCAGTTCTTTTAGGAACAATTTAGCTCTCCAAGTCAGTGCCAATTTAGTACAGCTTGTAGCATTTATTTCACCAGTCTGCCTGAATGTTTTTCACTACTAAAGCACTATTATCGAGCATTCAGAACTTTGCAAAACAATTTTATTGATGATCTTTTCCGGTCTGTCTCTATTGGTGTATTGCAGTGTCAGTGGCACAAATATTTTCCTTAAAGGGAAGTCAAAAAAGCTATCTAGCAAAACAAGCCTGATGCCAATGCTTGAAGAATAGTTAAATATTTCTTCGGGTTCAGAGCTCGGGGCGGCAAGGAAATGTGGCCAAAGGAGCTGTACGGAGAGGACTGTAGCTTGTCTTCTGTTTGTAGAGACATCGAAGCCAGCAGAAATCGGAAATTTTCCTGCTCAACGGCTACACTCTCTGCAGCTTCTTTGATTCTGAGATGGAATTTTAGCGCTCAGGTTAAACCGGATTGACTTTGTAGATTTTCATGCGCGAGTTTATCATTAATTAATGGAGCAGTCAGAGGGAGAAAATTGAGGATTAGGCAACAAACACGAGCTTCGGCTCAGCCTACAGGTATTAATATCAGTTCACAGGTAACAGAGGCCGCGGCCCCGCAACAGGCTGGCAAAAATGATGGCAGCCTTTCACAGCAGGTCAGGCGCTATACCGCTGATGGAGCTACTTTCCTTTTGGTGCTTGGTCGCCCCTTGATGCTCCCACGATAGCGTCCTTTCAATGGCACCCCTCTGGTGCTGGAGCCCACCCCCTCAATCAACTCATGTTGCTCTTTTTAGTTAAATTGGAACGGCTAAAACTCCTTGAACTAAATGAGGCCCATGAATTTGATTTGAAAAGCCAAAGAAGTCCAATAATAAGCTGTATTGCAACAAAAAATCGAATATGTTGTCTACATATCAGAATTGGAATTGGAATTGGTTAGGTGCTATATGAGGATGGCCAGAGGCCTTCAGTTGTATTCAAGTCAGGGGCGTCGCCACCGGGGGGGGGGACAGGGGGACATGCCACCCTCCCCCAGTAAAACTATGGGGGGATAAGCCAATACTTTGTCCCCCCACCCCACCTTGTTGACCCGTTATGGAAATCAAAAAATTTGCCTCAGGGTGACAAAATATAGCGCCTACAGCTCCAAAATGAGTGCCTGCGGCGCTAAAATGGTGCCTGCGGCGCCAAAATGGTCGATGACAAGACCGATTCGTAAATAATGTACATGTACAATTCTCGGCTTTGTCCCGCCCACCATAAAATCCATGGCGACGCCTCTGATTCAAGTTGTATAAAGTATGCATCATACTATTAGTTCGAAGCATTACAGTAAGTGGAGCTTTTCATGAGTTGTGTCGTCATTGTCAAAATTTGTCTAATTTTGAACAAATTCTTTGAGTGTTTTGCCTCTCTCCCCAAGCAAGTGATTTTTTGTATTCTGCAGCTGATACTACGTGAGGCACTCCTTCACCGCGTCGTACTAAAATTATGCTAAAAAAATGAACGGAGCATTTTCATTTTTCTGGGAAGATAGGTTATGCAGTTCACCATCCTGCAAAGGCATGAATAGTAAACGATACCTCGTATTTCTGTTCTAGCATAGCTACAGCTCTTGCATTAGAGGTTGGAATCACGTTGGAAAATTCTCTTTTGTTTAAGAGGGCCATTTATCACCCGCTTATTGTTAGGTGTAAATACAAAAGTGGCTGCGTTTTAGTTCGTAGAGCAGAAAATTTTCATGAAACAGTTGAATTCAATTCATTTGTACTTAGCTAGGTGCTTGCTTGTACCTAACGCAATTGGGAATAGACTAGCAATCTGTGTTCCCCCGTTTGGGAGGCAGCAAGAGAAAGAAATAGAAAAAATGACAAAAACTACATGTACAGGTTTTGACCTTGTTCAGTCACTATTATTGATCATTTCAGGAAATTGATATTTAAAGCAATAAATTAAGCATCCGTTCTGAAAGCCAGCTATCAGCTATCAGTGATGTTTTAAAATATACCAAAAAGTAAAAGACACTTTATTTACTTTATAGTTGCTTCCGTCATGCAGAATTTCGAACACAGTTGAAATATGCGGAACTGTCTATCAACGCGAGGAGCGTGCTCGATGGCTTCACATCACAGCTGAAGCTGAGGCTCTGCGGTGCAGCGTCCTGTGCACCTGCAGAGTCCTGGCCTGGCAGAAGCCCTTGCCGCAGACGTCGCACTTGAACGGCTTGTCCTTGCAGTGAATGTACCGGTGGTCCCGCAGGTGGTCCTGCCGCCTGAAGGCTTTGCCGCAGATCTCGCAGGGAAACGGCCGCTCATCTGTGTGGGTTCGCTCGTGAATCAGCAGGTTGTAGGACTTGGTGAAGTGGCGCCTGCAGTACTTGCACACGTACTCCTTGCGGGCTCTGCAATTTCTAGCATTATAGAATAACAATGATTATTTTACTTCACTGTACACTTCTACTGTTTAAGAGTCAATTTATAAAAGCGGCGTCTTTGCAGAAAGCAGTTATTACTACATCGGGAAACAGTGGTAACTCTGCTTCCTCAAGGCGGTGTAGCATGCATACTTTTAATTAGGGGCTCATATTTTAAAAGCCTGTGAAATGTCCGACTGTTAAGGCCGGTAATTGTGACAAGCCTGCAATTTTCATGAGTGCAAATGAAAGTGTCTCAGCT
Source organism: Macrostomum lignano (assembly GCA_002269645.1). Taxonomy (NCBI): domain Eukaryota; kingdom Metazoa; phylum Platyhelminthes; family Macrostomidae; genus Macrostomum; species Macrostomum lignano. The sequence goes on from NIVC01001013.1 coordinate 138,564, forward strand.
ATGCTCACCCTTTGCTATTCTGCTGCACTTTCTGCTGCATCTGCGGCTTTTCATCGGCACACAAGCAAGACTCGGCCAGGCGACTGTAATCAAATTTCTGCTGCCGTGGCCGCTGCTGAGCCTGCTGCCAGCAGGTCTGTTGCTGCACTAGCTGCCGCTGGTGCTGATAACTTCGCAGCAGATTTTGACATTCGGCGCTGGCTGATGCAAAAGCAAGCAGGATATGCGGCGGCAGCTGCATTAGCCAGGGTGCCAACAGCAGCTGTGCCGGATGTACCGAAGGTCCTCGAGGGGAGTCGCTGGCTGCATGGCCTGAGCCGATGTGCTGCTGCTGCTGAACCTCGTGCTTTGCACTGTCGATGATTGTACAGGTGATGAGGTTGCATCGTGAATTTAGATGGAACTAAGAGCGAAACAAGAAGTCTAGTTCTAAATCAGTTTCAATAAATAAATTTTAAATTTTTGACTCACCTGTGCATGCTGCGGAAGTATTCAGGAGCGCATGACAAGGACAAAGAAACGGAAGCGAAGCGATTCTTTCGAATTCTCCCACCTGTGACTTTTCTCGGCTGGAGAGGCTTTATTAAAGCCCGGCCACCCACCGCAAGCTTTTATTATCTTTACAGCCCCTCCCAGCGGCCACTAGTTGTGCTGCCACAGCGCAGACACCGGGACTCTCAAAGCTTGCGGGCGCGCACACAAACACACGGGAGCTGTAAAAAGCAATCGCTTTTACGACTGCCGATCTGACCGCACAAGGGGGCGCCGCCCACAGAATGGGGGGGGGGGCACCGAGCCAGGCCCTTCTTCGCGCTTTTGCTTTCTAGGGCTGCATATAGAAAGGGACCAATGCTAATTCCAAGGTAGAGATAGAGGGGCAGGTCTGCTTTTATGGAATTTAGCATAATCTGTTCGGCCGGTGCTGCCGTCCACTTTGAAAAATGAAATAAAACACTTTGCAAAGCAAAAATAATTCTATTATGATGCCCTCGAGGCGGCTGATAACTCAGGGCTAATCTGGTTCTCCCCAGAAGCATATAAATGGCGGAATGACTTGGGGCTTGGGGAGACAGTGCTACCTTCCAACGATCTGAAGCGTTCTGTCAAGAATAGCGCAGAAAACGGTTATTTTCCAACGCTCGGCTGCTTAATTAGTCATTTACTTACGGATTACCTTTTTAACAGTGTTTTTGGACAGAATCGCAATATATTTTAATCTAAAGTTCGCAAACGCGAAGTGAGTCTGATTTAGTCTCGTCTTTGGCCTCTACCATAGACGACTGTGAGTAAGTGGGAATCGATTTGGTCGTCTTCACTTAGAGCTAAGCGCAAAGTGATTTGTATGTATACCCCTTTTGGCCGCGCCGAATAAGTCTATGGTCCTATGTAAAAGACGTTTATTTATCCCGGCCAAATAAACGATCCAAATAAACAAGACAAACGAATGAGCCGCAAGAAAGTACTCAAAAAAATACATGTACAAGCAACAGACTATAATGTTTTAGAAAAACGAGCAATTGTTAACCATATTTTTTGCTTGACAGTTACGTAACAGATCAACTCAATCAAAGTAGACAATCACTCCAAATTGACCCCCCCCCCCAAATCACAGAACTCACCATTTGTCGTGGACATCACTACCAATCACGCCTTCAGATCAGAGTTTCTCTTCGGAAGTCGGCTCTCATTGAATTCCCTGTCCTTCCAAAGGCTCCATGGCTTTCCGCATTGGTCGAACAAGTAGTATCCGAGCTGAAAATAATCATTCAACGCAGAAGCGCCATAGCGATCACCACGTGAATTTCGGATCTCTAAGATAAAACACATAAGAACGCATAAGTTGCGATCGCGCTTGCTCAAACTCGGATAGTCGGTTGCTGGAGCCAATGGCAAGTCACTCAGGACAGCTTCGACTTCAGCAAGACTATGTGATTCAAAGCAACTAACTCCAAAGTTTCACAGGAAAGGTTTAGTAGAGATAGAGACAACTACTCACTCTTAAATACCCAAAACAGTCGTTTTTGTGAACGGTATCAAATCAACATTTCTCTATGGTTAAAATGTACAAAGTTAATATGGCCAAACGGGGTATAAATGGTATATATTCCCCATTTATACCAGTGCTAGGGCAATAAATTGTTGCCCTAGACACTTGGTATTATTGGGGAATATGTGATGTATCCCCCACTTGACCGGGGCGAACGTCTATGGTCTCTGCATCGAAAGAGCAGTTGCACAGTGAAATAAACCGTTTATTTGCACCGATGCAAATAAATGAAATTTACACTGAGACCATAGACGTTCGACCGGGGCAAGTGGGGGATACATATCTTATTTCCGTTTATTTTAGTCTATGATCTGAAGCATAAGCTTTGGACTCGGATCCAGGCCTCGGCTTCGCCTCGGCCAAGAAACGAGTCTTCTGCTTTTGCTTCAGACCAAAGAAATAAATAAACGGAAATAACTTTCATTTAGTCAAAGTGGATTCATTTTGGTCACGCAAATGACAAGACAAATGCAACTGACAAGAAACTGCCGCCTGTCGTGGATTTTCGCGGCTGGAGTGTCCAGTTGCACAGTAGTTAGCGACTTAAAACAAAATAAATTCCATTTCTGCCCAAAAATACAATTAAAAGATAATATTTGAGCTTAGTAAATTCTCCGATCTAAGACCTAGGAACTAAGAGGCTCCCCATGGATAATCAGTCTGTTTCACAAGCCCTTTCCTGTCAATTTCAAAATGTTGCGTTAATAGAGACCAGTGTAAGTCTTTAGGATAAATCCCACTAATTTCCAACCCTCTATACTTATTAGCGGTTAGGCAAGAAGCTTTGAAATGACAGATGTTGCACTTTACTTTTTCTTCGCTGTAACTAAACAGGATTTTTTGTTTATTTGTTTCTCGACAAGCCAAATCCGTGAGTAAAATCTACCAGGCAATGAGAACAGGTGAAGCGAAAAGAAATCGTGCTTCGAACTAATTATCCCGAACCGTGCAAGGCAGGGGGATCATGCAGCTAATTCCACTCGGAAAGAGACAGTAGCAGTCCTAGTTTATGTTCTGTCGAGTGAGAAACCTGCGGAGATTGACGGAAAAATGGCTGCTCTAATGGCTTCTCATGAAAAGTTTCGGATTTTATTGCTAATTTAAAAACGTGCCAATTTAACAAAATCTGGGACTCGATAACGAAGCAAAATAATAAAAGATTGCAAATGACGGATTAAGAAAGTTCAACATTGATTAACGAGGCTTGCACATGCTTTATCCTTTATCCAGGTTAAGGGTTTCTCATGGGAACTTTACTTTACTGTAAGCATATGTATATGCAAACAAAACCAACTGTTTGTACGTACAAAACAGTATTTCATGTCAAACAAGCGAGTTTAACTTGTTGCACCGCGTCGGCCCCCACTGCCGCCTGTCTTTGTTGCATCGCCAACTCGCAAGGAGCCCCGCCCGTGACAGCAGCAACACGTTTGGCATTGTTTCGGCAGAGCAGCCATCAGCTGATCGCGAACAAAGCTGACACTGAGCGCGTAGACAGGAACGCAGGCGCAGGTGTCAAGCACCATGAGCATTCGCATGGCCTCCAGAAGCAGCGGATCGCCAACGCCGGCAATAGCTTGGCCCAGAAGTTTCAAAGTCTGATACGGCAGAGCAGCAGCCGCAAACTGCAGCAGAAGCAGAGCCGCTGTTCGCGCCACTTTGCTGGTTGCCGAGTCCCCCGAATCGGCGCCGGCCTGATCGCCCGCGGCCGCCCCACTCGACACTCCTGACTGCCGCAGACGTCGAGCTGACTGTCTTAGCCGCCAAACAATCGATGCGTAGGCAGCACCAGCCACTGCCAGCGGGCCGCCAAACTCCACAAGAACGTCGGATATGGCTGAAGCGACTCGGCCGACTGGAGTAGTGATGATATCGCACATAATTATGCTCTCAGTAGTGTTCCGAGCATCATTGAATTCTAGGGATGCGACGGGGCCACCCAGAACCAACCAGCGGCTTGAATAGGCAGCAGCCGCCAGCCACAACAAAACCGTTTCAAGTGCGGCCGCTCGCGAGATGCGGAAACCACCACCTCCGGGAGCGGCCGCTCCAGCAGCTCTGGATAGTCCGATGGCCGCCAAAGTCCAGGCCTTTGCTACAAGCGCCAGCGACTCCAGAAACTGGGAAGTTTCACAGAAGCCGTTGAATTGCGTAAAATCTGGGTTGGCCAGCACCAGAGCGTCTGTGCTCATGGCTGCGCCCCCTAATAGAAGGTTCGCCGTGGCTAAACTCTGCAATCGGAGGCTGTTGGAACCGCGGAAGTGCCTTCTACGCTTGTGCAACAGCAGCGCAATGCTACCATTGATGGTCAGTGAAGCCGTGAAGACGAGCCATAATAGGGCTTGGAGTATCGTCAGAGACGCTGGGCCCATCAAAGTCGCCATGTTGCTGGCACACATTTCTTAGCACCAGTCGCACCGATGATTAGGATGATAAACAACTGATGCTGTCAATCACATACGCTCGTAGATCTCCGAGCACAGATTTTGAGCAATGAGCCAGGGAGCAGCTCTATATACGGATTTTCTCCAGTAAAATCTGTGGGCCAATCAGGCCACGATTTGCGATAGAAAATCTTTACCAATTAGACAGGCGAAAGTCTGTTAGTCACTGTTAGTCATGACAAAAACAACAACAAGAAAGTAGACCTTTCTTGGTAGAAGAAGTACATATTTCACTAGTCCGAAAGTCTCTGTCAGGCTCCTTACTCATCAGCGTGTTTTTTACGATTGTGGTTTTTCATGGTTGAAAAGTATTGCCATAAGCTTGAAATCCGTGTCTAAGTGCATCTATACTCGCTACAGAACTCTGCGCTCTGCGCTCGCTCAGTGGACCGAAATGAAAACGAGCTTTTCCTGTAGGCTAAAGAGCCTGAGTGCGAGGATAGGAAATGAAAAACGATGGATAAGTGACACTTCCCTTTTTTAATATAGCTAGCTCCTACGACGCAAGATCACGCTTAGCCATTAGCCATTCTGCACCTACAAGGTTTACTTGATAATTGATATAGTGAATAAGTATCAGTAAAACTTCAATTTCATAGAGCGGAACTTTTTAAAGTTCTCGAGACATTTTGTGCATGGGTGTCTCCTTGTCCGGTAGCTATCAGATAGTTTATTTCGGCAGCCTCTACGTGTACCTAGTGTTACACTCCTTCCCGAGTTCTTGAAGATGTTCCTAGGAATAGAACTCGCTGCTCCGGAAGTAGCTAGATAGTACCGTTGTACTACCTATCGATTTGCCTAAAAAGGAACCTAAAACGTTAGCCTTAGACTTGGTAGGGTTGCTGCCACCTTGGTGTGCGGACTCGACGCGTCGGCAGAGTTGTCTATCCGTCACCTGAAATAAAATAACGAAGTCGCTCGGAGCAAAGGCAAATCTGAAAATGTCTCGACAGTTGATCGTTCTAGTAGAATGCTGCTCGAACCTGAAAACCTGAAAAACCTGAAATGAGAGAGGAGAGCTCGGAGGAGGCTAGCCACGATGCTCCGCGAGACGACGCAGTTGAACGCGATCTGGAGAAAAGTGGCTTTTTCACTTTTTTTTCACTTGATAAGTTCGAGCGCGTCAGCCCCTATCCGGGGCTCTTACGCTACTAGTATATATTTGGTATTCCGAATTATTGGTGTAAAATTAGTTCGAGGTTTGAGAAAAGTGGCTCCCAGATGCTCCATATTTATAGCCGAGCAGACCCCCAAAAGTCACGTGAGTTTCATGCGGTGAGCGCGTGAAACTTCCTTTTTGGTCATCAGGATCATGCGAGCGACGCGTGATCCAAGGCCGACTTCCAAATAAGGCAACCCTGTCACGCAGCAGTGGCGTGACTCAAGGTCAGTGGCCACGCACACTGTGCGTGTACAGTCACGTGCTTTTCTGTGCTAAAAATATAGAACTTGGGCGGTTGAGTCATCCTGTTTACTCCCTCTAGGCAGCCATTACACTCCGCACAGGTGATGAGTCATCCTGCTATGCCTCCTCAGCGCGAGTGGGAAGACATTGAGTGTGGCTGCCCGCGCCTGCTCAGGCGATGAGTCATCGGGCAGCAAACACTTAGGCCCAGCACAGGGTAACTCTCTCTCTAGATCAGGTGGACTGAGCCACTGTGCAGCGGATCACAGCGCTCTTAGGAACAGCTAGTGAATGTTGCTGAATAGCCAGTTAGCAGCCAGTCACTACACTAGCATCGTTATAGCCTAGTGGTCAGACTCATGTCGGACTCACGGAACAATTTGTGTCCTTGAGCAAGACACTTAACTCTGCATTGCTTCAGTTCACCCAACTGTAAAATGGGTGCCAGCATTAGCTGGGGTAATTGGGGTGTGTGTGGCGACCCCCCAGTTCTTGGAATGGACAGCCTTCAGATGCGCAACGAAATATACTTGTGGCTGAGCTGTCGGTTGCACATCTGACCAATAGGGTAGGTGCAATCAGTTATTTTTATTATCTACATGTACCGCCCACGTTGACAGGTGTTGAAGAGCAGGCCTACTGGTAATTCGATCGTGCTTAAGTGGCCAAAGTCAGAAACAGTACAGTAAACGTTTCAAATTGTCGCCGCCGTCTGAGTGGGGATCGTGACCTTCCAGTGCTCCCGTTGCCTAATAACCCTTATCAATTGCCGCGTTTTGCACTTTTGAGCATTATTAGCGAGTATTGAGCAGCGAATATCGGGCAGAATCGACATTTCAAATCTGTCGATTTAGCTCGAGAGTAAATTTCATGCAAGGTGGCTGGTGAAACGAACCGACTCGAAAAAAATTAACTGTAAGATGTGAGAGCCAGGTGCGGATTAGTTGCTTCGCTCGGAGACTAATTTGGCATCAATGTTTCATCAGAACAGGCGGGACTTCAACAGGGTTAGAATGTTTGAGTGGCTGGTGCATTGGCAGCCCGGTAATATTAGAATTCCATTGTCGCAGAAAAAAATGGATGCTCAAAACGCTTAAATATTTCAAGCGATACTAGAAAGTGCCAAGCGCAACATTGAATTATCAGAAAGAGGCAGAAAATTAATTATTAAATTGCCATCGACCTTGGACAGATGAACAAGAACGTTTTTCGCATGCACTGACGAGCCTCTGAGTTTGCTTGAGTTTCCGGTTAGCAAAATGCGAGAGTGAATTTGAATTTGAGTACGGCAATATTGACAGACAGGGTGAGTCAGCATTGACGATTTGTTAATTACATAGAGCTGTATAAAACTATAATGCTCCCAAACGACCAACTGCTAGCACGCTGTGGAATATAATTTCCTCTATTTCGATGTGCAAATTTGTTATTTTTTATATTTCTCTACTGTGTTGAGTAACTTGAGTTGTAGTATTTTATAATAATTTAATAATAAATTTTCAATAATTTACCAATTTTAATACTCCAATATTCAGCAAAGAAGATTAAAAAAGCGACAGATTATTACGCTTCTACGCTACTATAAGTAGCGTTGCTTCACCCGCAAATTTCAATAGATTGAATTTTTAATTGCAGAAATATAGGGGAATTGTGGCCAACTAGCAAAATTTTTGACAATATGAAATCCTCCCATGGTTCTGGGAAAATCTTTACTTAAGACGCCTTTGAACCGATGGATGAAATAATGTCACATGCTCTGGGTCAATACTCGTATGAGCTTGCTCATATCGCCTGACATTTCGCAAGCACAGATCCTCGGTAGATGATATTAAATTTTTCAAAAACACAAAATTAACCATTCCGAATCCTAAAAATTTTCCCTTCTGCAAAAGGAGCAAAATGAACAAAACCTTGGTTGCTTCTTTTAGTCCATATTATTGAAGTTTCCCTACAGCCTAATTGATTTTCTTATTCTGACTTAAATTAGTGAAATGTTTTATTAGGCTGTTATCTTAAGAATAGTAAATAATATAAAAACAATAATTTATTACACATGCCCTAATGGCAGATGTGCCACCGTCAGCTCAGCCGCAGCTATTGCGCGGCGCGGCGCATCTGAAGGCTGCGTACGGCTGCTGCCAAGGACTGGAAGGGAGGGGGGTCACCACACACCCTCAACTACCCCAGCTAATGCTGTCACCCATTTTACAGCTGGGTGAACTGAAGCAATGCAGAGTTAAATGTCTTGCTTAAGGACGCGAATTTTTCTTCTTAGTGGGTCTAGAATCGAACCCCCGACCTTCCAACTATGAGTCCGACGCTCTAATCACGAAGCTACAACTCCCTCAGTCCCAGGAAACAACCACTCATATCTCGTGCAGATTTATGCATTTGGCTTTTCTTGCTAAACAGTGCATTGCTAAGATCATAGTGATCCTACATAATTCATCACAAGCATTTAGCTAAAAGCTCATGGAAATTTACCGGATCGCCCCCTACTAATGGCTACTTACAAATTGATGAAACAGAAATTTAAATCAGAAACCGCTCACATCATCAACTCTCTGAACAGCCCCTCTCCTGCTAAGCCAATCGAGATAAAAATTTGGAGACCCCTCCCTGGCCCACTTGGGATGGAGTATATACGAGGGATGTTCCATAAGTACTTATACTTTTGCATGCTGCTCAGGAACTACGCAACCAATCATTGTAAGTTTTATGTCGCTGGAAAGCGGCTTTACTCATCTTTAATCTGTCGCCAAAATCATTTCGTTCTGTCAACTATGTCAAAAGTTACAACAAAAAACGTAGTCAAAGGTCACCCATAGACTTACAAGAAATTTAAAGAGCAACAACAACAATGGCAAGCATGAAAACAGAGGCGCGTTGTTGATGACAGAAAGTTTGACTTCTTTGTCACTCATCCTCAGTCGGTACCGACACCTTCTCAACGTAGTTTCCACCGGAGTTGATGCACTTGGTCCACCTGTTAAACATGCTTTTGATGGCTTCTGCGTACAGCTGTCGGGGGATGACATACAGCAGAATTCTGCGGACTTCCTCCTCGATCTGGTTCCTGGTCTCGTACACGCGTCCTTTCAGATGGCGCTTCAACTCTGGAAATAAAGCAAAGTCTGCTGGTGCCAGGTCTGGAGAGTAAGGAGGGTGAGGTAGAAGATGGAGCTTCAGCTTGCTGATTGCCTCGACTGTCTTTTGTGCTGTATGAGGCCTTGCATTGTCATGATGAAGAATGAAAGGTCTGGGATTTTCACGACGCTTGTTCTGGATGTCATGATGCAGCTTTGTTAGCGTTTCAACGTAGCGCTCAGAGTTTATTGTAGTGTTTGGCTCCAAAAACTCGACAGTTAGAGGACCATTGCAGTCGAAAAACAGAGACAGCATGATCTTCTTTCCATGTGCGTCCCTTTGAGCTTTTACCGGAGGATCAGAGCCCTTCAGCATCCAGACCTGGGAATCACGTTTCGTTGGTGGATCAAAATGGGGAATCCAGGTTTCATCTCCAGTGACTATCATTCGATGGAAGAGATCCCAACCACCGTATTCTTCCATCATCCGAATATTGGCCTGACAAATCTGCTGCCTCTGCAGTCTCAAGTCCGAGGTGAGTAGGCGTGGCACCCAACGAGCAGTCAGCTTGACAAAGTCCATGCGCGACAAGCAGCGATGCACAGTTGTGCTCGGCGTGTCCAGTCTATCTGCAATCTGTCGAATCGTTAGCCGACAATCTTCGTCCAGCAGATCAAGAATTCGATCGGTGAGAGCATCAGAGCCTGATGTGCAGGGGCGGCCCGACCTCGGCAAATCAGCAACATTGGTCCTTCCTGCTTCGAACTGCTCAACCCAGTTGTAGACGGTCATCCTGCTCACCGCATTAGCTCCATGAATGTTGCATAAATCCGCATAAATCTCTGATCGCTTTTTTCCGAGTTTCCAGAGGGTAAAAATTGCAGCGCGCTGTCCTTCCCTTGAGTTCACATCCATGGTGATGCAGCAGCAGCCAAGGTGGTGAAACTTTACAAGATTAAGATGCTGTGATCTTAAGATTAAGATGCTGTGAAAGCTTAGGCCAGTATTTTCCATAGACGAAAAGGGTGTGGCATTCGCTTATGAAGCAAAAAAGAATGCATTATGTAGAATCCGAAATAACTCTGCGTGCTGAACTTTGAAGTTTTGATTTTGAAAATTTCTTGTAAGTCTATGGGTGACCTTTGACTACGTTTTTTGTTGTAACTTTTGACATAGTTGACAGAACGAAATGATTTTGGCGACAGATTAAAGATGAGTAAAGCCGCTTTCCAGCGACATAAAACTTACAATGATTGGTTGCGTAGTTCCTGAGCAGCATGCAAAAGTATAAGTACTTATGGAACATCCCTCGTATTTCCGTGTTGTGGCCCCAAGGCTGAGCCAAGGCCCTGCCCTGTCATATTGAGACTATTCAGCAAGACTGAAAATGTTCAACGACACAGCTACAGAGTTTGACCCGTATACGGTGTTTCTGTTCGCTACAAAGCTAACTATCATGACCTTCGGCTTAGCCGGCAATCTGTTGGTCATAGCCGTGATCATCAGCAGTCGCCAGTTGCACACCAGAGTGAACGCACTAATGGTCAACTTGGCTGTTGCGGACACTTTGTCCCTGGCTGTGTGCGTGCCGCACGGCATTCTGGTGGATTTTCGCAGGGTGTACAAGCCGGAAATTGTCTGTAAGTTTAGACAACTTCGCACAGATGCTACTGCACCGAAACCATTGATTGTGTATCACTTCGTCACAACTGCATATTTTATTATAGGCAAGCTAAGCTTCTGGCTGGAACACGTGTTCACCATGGCGTCGAGCTTGTGCATTGTTCTCGTGGCCATCGAACGATTCATTGTTGTCTGGTACCCGCTGAAAGCGCCAATACTGCTGGCCAAAAGGAGCCTTCGATCGGGCGCTCTGGTGCTGCTCTGGCTTCTGTCGCTGGCTGTGCCCCTGCCCTTCTTCTTCACCGCCTTCCTTGTCAGAGTATCAGACGCAGAAAATGGCACCACATTGTACATTTGCAATCTGCCGCCGGCGAATCACAGTCTCATAGCATCTGCGATGAAGCAGGGAACATTCTACGTGCTGAACACGGTGACAGAGTTGTTCCTTCCTCTTGGCCTGACCGCCGTTCTCTATGCATTGGTTTTCTGCCGACTGGTGCGCTCGTTTCAACATCTGCGAGGCAAGCATGGCGAGCAGCCGCGGCAGCAGCAGCAGCGGCGACGACACCCTTCAGGAGCTAGGTGACGTCCAGGGGATTAGGGTAATTTAAAGGGAAGAAGTGAATTGCTCCCAAGGATAGAATACAGAAAGTGAAATTTAAGACATTTATTAAAGTGCTTTTGCAGCTAATAACTAAGAATTTAGGCACAAGGAACTTCTAAAGCGCTTATGGACGACGCGAGGGCGTTAAGATGCAAAAGTACCGTACCAATTGAAGGAGCAAAACACACGAGCTCTTTAATTTAAAATTTTAGGCTGTCTCTACCCGCTAGGCTCAGTGGCAAAAGCTGCACAGCTTCCCAGCAGCAATCGCAGCAGCAAACACCGCGTCGCACCAATCAGACCTGCTGCGCTACAAATAGCGTTGCTTTAAAGCACCGGCGCAGGGTAGTGTACTTTAGTGTGATTGTGGCCGCGGTGTACTTCTTCACCACAATGCCGTTTCGCAGCCTCGCCTTGTGCTTAGCAAGCACTAAGTGCTACAAGATGGTTGCGGACTACCTGTCCAACCTAACTGTGGATCTGCTGAGACTGCTTTTCTACCTAAACTACTGCCTGAATCCTGTCATCTACAACTTAGCCTGTCGAAATTTCCGCACTGAGTTCCGCCGGTTTCTCAGCTGTTGCCTACGTGGCGGCGGGCGTCCCAACGGAGCCTCAACAACGACCGGAGCTGCTGCGGCGGCAACCAGTCGAGTTCAGACGCGGGCGGCCCGTCGGGAAATGGCAGGGGCGTCGCGATCGCCTCCGGAGACTATCAGACTGACCGTCAGCCGGAACGTGTCCCAGACCGATCAGATAGAGATAGAGCAGAACAACTAGGCGAATCCCTAGCAGAAAGTTTTGGCTCGGCAAAGACAAAAAAATTGTGAACATTTTCTTTTTTATAGGATAAACTTTTTTAATCTTAATTTCCTGGATTCGCTCTTATAAGCAAGTCAATTCTATATTACATGTAGACTACATATACGAGTAGTGAATCCTTTTTATTAAAGTAGAAGAAAATCATGATCAGTTAAAAAGCTGTGCACATCACTACTCCTGATACGAAATGCTTTCTTAGTAGGTTCACTGCTTGTAACATTGGATAAACAGTCGCGTGTCAATGTGATGCATGTAAATATGCTGGCGATTGTAGCTTAAAATCACTTTAATTGGAAAGTTCCCCATGATGGTCCAATACTCAACTGTAAACCACACTCCAGCAGATTGCCGGAATAAAAGTACAAGCGTACAATCCTAGCTAAAGAGAAATTGCACTTGTACAGAAACGTTTCAAATCAGCAGCTGCGACAAAATTTACAATCGGAAGTTATAGAAAAGCCGCAGAACTTCGGACGATTAGCCTCGGAAAAGTTTGATTAGGTATACTGATAGTGATGTAGCTATACTGATAGTGATGTAGCTATACTGATAGTGATGTAGCTATACTGATAGTGATGTAGCTATACTGATAGTGATGTAGCTATACTGATAGTGATGTAGCTATACTGATAGTGATGTAGCTATACTGATAGTGATGTAGCTATACTGATAGTGATGTAGCTATACTGATAGTGATGTAGCTATACTGATAGTGATGTAGCTATACTGATAGTGATGTAGCTATACTGATAGTGATGTAGCTATACTGATAGTGATGTAGCTATACTGATAGTGATGTAGCTATACTGATAGTGATGTAGCTATACTGATAGTGATGTAGCTATACTGATAGTGATGTAGCTATACTGATAGTGATGTAGCTATACTGATAGTGATGTAGCTATACTGATAGTGATGTAGCTATACTGATAGTGATGTAGCTATACTGATAGTGATGTAGCTATACTGATAGTGATGTAGCTATACTGATAGTGATGTAGGCTCTGGGTGGTTTGGCAAGCGTAGCCGAGAACAAAATGACCTGGGACACTGGGACACTGGGACACTGGGACACTGGGACACTGGGACACTGGGACACTGGGACACTGGGACACTGGGACACTGGGTGTACGTGTGCGAGTACGCCGTACGTACAAGCAGGCACAGCAGGTCTGGGACAGAGTATAACATAGTGTAGTTGCATGCGCTATAATCTTCTTACTCACAGCTCGCATACATGAAAATAAATGTATTTCAATATTATGCTTCCTTACAGGAACTATTGCAATACTCGTACTTCAAAAAAATCGCATAACGCCTCAAAGTTATTAACTTTGAGTTGGTAACTTCGAATCGCTCCCGTATGTATTTTTATACGGGGACTTTAAAGTTGTCCGTGGTAGAACTCTATTCAATGCGTTGAATTCTTCAAAAAGTACAAAGACTCTCGTCTCGTCTTTTTACAACCAGTGATAATTCTTCAATGTACTGTTAGAAGTGTAATATAGTAACTGATAGTTAACTTGTCCTTGAAAATTAGTTGGATTTAATTTCTATACTTTGATAGACTCAGCTTCTGAGAAAAGGCTACGTTGTGAGCGCTTGAATCTATCCTGCTCTTTCTAATGCTCAGATCTTACATGTAGGCAGCAGCTTTCTGAGAAGCGATCCGGTCACGAAGTCGGAGCCCTGGAGCAGCCGATAAGACGGTTGGCCTTTGCCTGAGCAGTCGCTCCGGTCTATGTTGACTAATACGATGTTGCTTTGGACACTGTGCGCTACTCAAAGAAGATGGAATTGGCATTAGTAATAAAGACGGCTTCATCGTGATTAGGAATTGATCTGGAGCGGCTGAGGCCCGCATTCGTATCTTGAACCACTTGATACCAAGGCTTGGTCAGGGGCTGAGCCGCGATTCTAATCAGTCCGAGTGTTTCTCTCAATCTGCTCTGGCAATTTTTTGCTTTATCTGGCTTTGCTTATATGAAATACAGCTCACCACTGGATTAATCTGCAGCGTTGAGAGACTTATTTGACTCAGCTGCAGGGGGTTCCAGGCATCCGGATGCAGCGGGGATGCGTCGCCGCCCATTCCGCTAACCCATGGCGACCACGGGCAGCTGGTGCTGCGGTGTCGCGCAAGGAGATCCGGTGGTGCTGGTGTCCACAGCGCGGTCCCCCTCCGGAGGTGGATGGTCGCTCGCCCGGTAGCCCTTAGGTAGCGGACGAGCTGGAAAAAGTTCTCGGGCCTGAAAACGTCGGAGAGGTCCGGGTTTGGGCCGAGGTAGGTGAGGCTGCCCTGAGTAAAGGCGGGGCATTCACAGATGAAGTGCTACAGCACTTCACCACTCTGGAGATATAGAATGGGCATTCCTTACTATGAATTTTCCCTGTAGGTGGCGGTGCCAGGCAAAAGAGCCATGACCTGAGAGGTCACTGCCCTGATGTCCCTGCGGTTGAATCCGTAATGGGACTCAAAAATCACAGGTTCTGCAAAGCAATATTGATCAACTGAGGACCCAACGTATTACTGTGTAAAACAAAATAAAAAGATTGCACAGTTTACACTTTGCAACAAAATATCGATTTTAGAGGTTTCCTGAGTTATTAATACAGAAATCACTCTTGCATTTTTACATCTGATCCATGACTTTTCCATGAGATACTACTTTGAGCAGTAGATGAAAATGCGTGCAACTCTATGATGAGAAATCCACTTGCTTTTAAAATATTAGATTAGGCAGCAAAGCTGAAGCTCGATGTCATAAAAAATTTTTATTTAAATCTGCAAAGACTGGAGTTGTTTACGGACTGTGAAAGCTGCTCAATTTTCATTGCTTTTTCTTGGCTTGATATCCGGAAAGGTTTGTTGTCTATCGAATATGAATGCCTATAACTGACTGTCAGTGCGTTCTGCAGTATACTGCTCTAATTTTCTTGTTGCTTCTCGGGAGCAACTTGAGTATACGCGATGCGGGCTTCAAGCTTTAAGGTTTCCCATATAAGAAAGCCGGCTAGAGAAAGGAATTCCTGTAGGCTCGCAAGCTGCGCAAAATTGTAGGGAAGTCACAGAAAGATTAGAGTTGTAAGGCTCTTGGCTCTTGCTTAGAGCGGAACTTGCACATCGAGTCTGTAAGAAAGGTCAGAATTACAGCATTCTGCCTAACCACCTGCTCGATCTCCTGAGTTACGAGCGTATTACTCTAGAGTTCGAGTTGGAACTACGACTACTATTCACAACTGCAAGCCTCTGTCTTGTCCAACAGCAACAACAACAAAATACGTTGTCAGCCAGTCAGGCATGAGACAACGTTACAGGGCGCAGGCATCAGCCAGCAAGTAGTCGACGAAACGTTGATCTGCAGGGTACCTGCAGCAAGAGCAACAGCATCTCCTGCACCGGCTGCGAGCAGGTGCAAGCAGTACGACTTGGCTCGGATAATATTGTCTGCCAGCTGGAGTCGCCGACGGCGCAACAGTTCGCTGGGACGGGACAGGCCGTGCGGCGATAGAGTGCCGCATTGGTGACTCGCTCGTAGCCGTTCTTGTAAGCGGCGCGCAGCAGGCCAGCATGCGCCGCATCGACCTGCTGTTCGAGCGAATTCGTCAGCGTCCAGGTCTCGGCGTTGTACAACAGGAAGGTCTCGATCACCGCCTGGAACAACGCCGCCCTATGGCCGTCAGGGCAGGCCGTCAGGGTCTGCAGGATAGCCTCGAGGAACGGGTCCAGCAAAGAGTCCGGCAACCCAGGCTGGAACATCAAGCAAGGTTATTATTACAAAAACAGTTTCAATGCTATACACAGCACGTAGGAAAAAGCCAAATATATCTTGAATTTTTTAGACACATCGACAAAACAGTAAAAAGAAGTAAGTGAAAGGTTGCTGGACTCGCAAACATTTTTAGCGCCAAATTCTCATCTTCTTTTTCCGATCGCGGAAATTCCAAGAAATGACAGTTCCATCCTCCTTCTTGAGTGTTCTTTCTTGACGGTTTTCTGTTAACAAATGAAAACCCTGTTATGCCTTATGATTCGTTAGTGCAGTCAATACGTATGTGCTTAAACTGTGTCTATGTCCAAACTTTGTTAATCCTTCGAGTTGTAAGCTAGTATATCAATACCATCTTTCAGTGTGTTTGCCTTCTTTCAGTTCCAAAATACAAGCGCTCGATTTGGCTTGGCCGCAAGCACGACCATGCCCCTAAACTCTCATTGACTGACAACTAAATAACCTTGTGCTCCATATAAGTAGCCATCATGACAAACCCTTATACTCAATGCGTTTGCGAGATCTACTTTGAAAATCCGATTCACCTATAGGACGCTGGCTTCATTTGCAAATTGAAATTTTGGCTTTAAGAATAGAAAAACTGGGCCCGAAAACTGCTTTTTTAAGCAAAAAGAGTTTCCAATCATTTTTCAGCTTTTTTTGGACTCAAGAAGTTCATTCCCAGGGAAATAAAAGTGCACGGTGTTTCTCTACGGATTAACGATGTGTCTCTGGCATCCGCGTGACGAGCTGTTGACGAGGTAAAATATCACATCTATCCGGATGTAATTTAGTGAAACATGCTGACAGGTGAAGTCTGAAAGAATTCTGAAGCACTGCCAGCCGCACAAACTTTTCTCATACTCATTAGCAAGATCTGATTCTACTTCAGTGCAGATCCGATTGTCATTTTGGTATATCATTTCAAGGCTTCAACTCCAGACTTCATCAGACATAGATTTCAGCAGTGCAGATTTACAAGAGACCACGAGAAGTTCAGGGTACACGCTGTACACCCTATGCGCTTCACTGCGCGTCGGAAGTTATTTTGCCTAAAACGATTCCGCCAAATACACCAATCGTATGGGGCAGAGTCTGCATTGAATCGACAGACTTAACTGTCCGCGTCCGCTACACGCCCAATTGACGGCTAATTTTGCCCCAATTTACCAGCAATTCAAAGCCAGCTTGCTAAGCAATCGAATTTATAGGCAGCCTCAAATTGAACAATTATTTAGCGGCTCAGTTACTCTCGCCGGACAAACACCCTGCACACGAGTTCCGGTTCTGTGCTCGAGCTCTCGTTGATTCGTTAGTCCATCGGGACTTAAATTGCAAATGAAATTGTTATTAGCTTTAGACGTCGTCGTAAAGATGGACGGAAGTTGGACATTTCATTGCTATGTCTTACTTGGCAGGTTTAGCTCAAAATTTAAACCCAATATGTATAAAGCATGTGCATTCGTCATTCAGAGCTTTTAATTGTGAACGGAAAAGCAAATGTACATGTCAGAGTACGAAAAACAGACAGTTATGTTATCGTGGCTGTGGATAAATACGATTAAATATAGTCAAGTGAAGTACAGTTACATCTATATAGATAATTTCAAAAACGGCAATTGAAAAGTTAGCATGGTTATCATGAATTATATGGTGTTAAACAATAGCACAAAAACTGTGAATATCAAAGCATTAAATGTAATTTTTCATAACTTGTACTCAACAAAACAATGGCAAGAGATCGGGAACAGCTGCAGTGTCACTTCTAGAAGAAGCAGAAGAAAGCGTGCAAGAAGCAGAGCGTTTCGACTCTTGGTGCTTTAAACATTCAAACGACACTCAAGTTCTACTAATGATACAACACTTACTTTTTTAGGTACACCAAGTAAGAGAAAAGCATTGAAACACATATTTCATCACCTAAAGCTTAAATAAAGCTTAATTATTCGTTTTTTCACGAAACGAAGAAGCGAACGATACGAGCGCATGAATTTATTACTTAGTTAGCATTCTTGAGTCATTTCTGGTTTTCTTTAACAAGGATAACATTACTGTGTAAAGAATTTCAATAAAAGATTATCAATTTTTAGAGCATTGTTAGTAAATAATTAATGAAAAGCGTCCGCTTTCTTTTCTTTAGTTGTGTAAACATTTAACAGCAGTGCGGGTTACCAACATGCCCAATATCCAGTACATCAATTAGACGTCGGCAAAGAATATGTACTTTTACCTTTCATCGACTATAGCATTTTGCAGTCAAGTTTGAACTGCGGGCATTCAAATTAGACGCTTGACCAGATCTCACTGCTGGCACAAATGCTAT
The DNA here is from genome assembly GCA_002269645.1 of Macrostomum lignano. Classification (NCBI taxonomy): domain Eukaryota; kingdom Metazoa; phylum Platyhelminthes; family Macrostomidae; genus Macrostomum; species Macrostomum lignano. Next base: position 156,689 of record NIVC01001013.1, read on the forward strand.
CTATGGCCTAGACAAAATCACACTGGTGGGCACTCAATTTAGACAAGGGGCATTCAAATTAGACAAGTTCTCAGGCGCATTGGCCTCCATCCAGTGCTCGAGAGACTGTTGAAATGTCAATCGTTGGTATTGCGGGAAACTCAGACAGAAGCGATTCCCGCATTTGCCCGAGTGTCATCAGAGGGTTGGCATTCAACAAGGCGGCCAGATGGTCCTTCATTGCAGGATTCATTCGACGGTGCCTGGCTCCTCCCCTTGGTAGCGCGTATCGCTGGCCATCCTGAACAAACTTGTTCCAGATGTTGTACACTGATGATCTCTTGACATCCAACATGTTGGCAATTTCAGCCACAGAGTCACCACGTTGGCATGCCCCAATAATGAGGTCACGCTTCTCTCTGGAAATTCTTGCATAGCGACGAATCGGATTGTCCATGGTCTTTCTCTCTGGCACACATAGACTTTCCGCTGCTTGTCTAATTTGAATGCCCGTTGTCTAAATTGAGTGCCCGTCAGTGTGTTTCAGTTTGTGCCACAGACATAAAGTTCTGCTTGACTTGGGGACGGATTCTGAAATTTGGCTCTTCCCTTCTTGTCTAATTTGAATGCCCGCAGTTCAAACTTGACTGCAAAATGCTATAATAACGACGTCATATGTCAGCAATGTAAAAGTGCATATTTGACAGCGAAGTCGATGACTTCGAAAAAGTGGGACAGCTGTACGGGTATGCAGCTTTACAACTAGCTGAAAATTAGCTGATTAGTGATCTCTGATCATCCCCTGCGACAACAAAAGCGGAGACATCTGCGAGCCAGTCTGATGAAGGCGATGCGAAACTGCTTATTGGCGTAGGCGTAAATCAGCGAATTGGTGGAGAAGTGCAAAAAGTACAGCAGCTGCGCCACGGACCGCATGACATTGAACTGCAGTATCCGGTATGGAGCCAATGGGTAGCGGATCAGAGCTACTAACAGGGCCAGGTAGTGCGGCAGGTTTAGCAGAAAGTATGCCAGGCAGAAGATCAGCAACATCCTGGTGATTTGGTACTGCTGACGGAGAAGTTCCTTGGCATTGTTGTTCACGTCTGTGTCATTAGCCAATTCCTCTGCTTTCTCGATCTGCGGTTGCTGCTGCTGTTGCTGTGACTGTTGCTGACTTGACTGATGCCGGCTTTGATCTGAGGAGCTGGCCCCGTCACCAGAGTCCTGTGGTATCAATGATATTGGTTAGTATAAAGTTTCTCAGACATTTTCAAGTAGTTACTAGCGTCGAAAATCGTCGAATTTTAGTCATCGATGGTTTGAGGTTCAGTTGGCGAAAACTGGAAGTGACCAACGACCAACTTCTTTCACTCTCAATTAATTTCCATAATTCTGAGCACACAGCAATAATCGAACAGGCTTTGGAGCCTTGAGTCCTAATTATAACAAGATGTGAGGTAGGATTAGGAATAGTTATGTATAGACATGGGACAGAAAGGTTCTTACTTCTGTCTGAATGGTACAGTGCTGTTCTCCCGATGGAGAATGTTGTTTCTGCTGTTGATGTCGCTGCTCCTGCTGCTGTTGCTGCTTCAGCAGTAGTTCCTGTTGCTGCTGAAACACAAAGCAGGCTTGGTGAGCGCATCTCTGCGCGGGCCCCTGTCGCAGGGTGGCCAGCTGATCGCGGTCGCACAAGACGGACTCGCGCAGATTGTTCAGCCGGACACGACGGAAGAACGAGCGAACTGCGAAGCATATGTAGCAATTCATCACCGTCAGCAGCACTCCGGGTGCGATCGCGCTCACTACGGAGTCCAGAGCGTGCCAGGTCATCTTGGACGTCTGTATTCGGCAGTACTTGCGGTCGGGCTCCATCTCGGTCACGACGCGGTAGTCGACTAGCAAAAATACGTGAATGCTCCATGCGAGGCCAAGCGCCAGAAAAATGATAACAAGTCGGTACGCCTTCTCGGACCCGATTCTGGGCGTGTAGGTCGCCGGCAGTATAATGCACATGAAGCGATCCAGACTGATGCCAACCAGCAGCCAGGCGCTGAGGAAGGTTAGCAGGCTGTATGAGTAAGTAATCACATAGCAACTGAACAAGTTACTGTCGTGCAAGGTTGTGGTGGCAGTGACCAGGTAAATTAGCTGCAGCATCATGTCGTTGAGTGATAGCAGGCGGAGAACCCTGGATAGGTAGTGCTTCCTGACGGGGCTGTGGCAGAAGACGCGGTAATTAACGAAATTGATGACAACACCGATGCCTGCCATAATGTTGTTGGAGTAAAGAAGCAGACGGAAAGCACTCAGAAGATAGAAACTGGCTCTGTCGGAGTCATCGGTTCCATTCGTTTTGTTGTCGGCTGAAAGTTAAAAAAACAGCGATTTCAAATCAATGTTTGATATTGAATGACTTGACTGCACTGCATACATGCCGAGACATGTTAAAGACAGCATTCTCTGTGACCCATAGGAACTTTAAGGATTTATTTCTCGCCAAGCTTATTATGAATAAATTTATGACCACTCTGTCTTCTGATCTGGCTTGGAAACCGCTTGGATTTCATCTGCAATAGTACTATGTGTGTATGCGATCCTCAAACGAAAAGAGCATTTTTGTGTCCTGATTTTCTCGTATGACTGTTTATATATACTTCCTTAGAACACTGAAGATTCTTTACGTGTTCGACGTATTATTGTGTTATATAGTGACCATGACATGACATTTTTCTCCTGAGAAACCCCTTATCTGATGATGCTTTAAAGAGCCTGCATCACGTTATACGAAATTAACTCGTGCCGCAAACATGAGCTGCTGTCAGATGACCTGAGATACAAATCGGTAGTAATTAATGCATAGCAACTCATGCATTCTGAGAAGCCGACGAAGCCGGGAATTACTTTGCATGGGGTTTTGGAATTTCTCGTTCGTTTGCTATCGCGTTAGTCAAATCTGCTATCCTGGAATATGCGGACATTCACCAAGAAGCCATGTGGACAGACATTTTCTTGTGCATAGCTTAGCAGTGGTGACTACTTGAATACAGCCTTGAGAATGAGAATAGCTTTCTAATAGAAACGGTTGAGTAAGTGCTCATTCATATTACACTAAACTAGATATGTAACAGATTATCGCTGCAATCGCTGCATAACATTCTCGCTCCATTTCGTCGATGACGAAGATTCGAGGACTTGGACTGACTTATCACTTATCTATCTAAAGTATGACTTAAACCATGAGCATCTTTCTCTTTGAAGAAGGGAAATCACTTGTGCTTCAAACTTACAAGCCTAACAGAATAAAGGAAGCAGAAGATTGAAGCACTTGCTCAAACTTACCGATTAAGTCAGTCGAGTCCATCGCAAACAGCGTTTTTTTCAAAAAAGAGGAGACTCAGACTGGGCAACTTCTGCAGCAAATAAGCATGTCAGTGCGGTACTGTTGACTTGCTGTAGGTTTTATGCAGAGCTCAGCCAATTGGCTGAATTGACCAGCAGAGCTGCCTATCATTGGCGAGTTGAGAAACTGCTATGTACAGTCAGCAATGAGTACCCCGTTTAGACAGACCCGGATGCTGATACATTTGAAACGTCCCTGATGTTCTCCATCTGTGCCGTGCTTGGGCTGGACACTGTTCAGTGAAAGGGGTATTGCAATACAGTTTGCAAAGGTGAAGCATTTCAGCCTGGATATGGTTGGAAAGCACAAAAAATTTATCCAACTCTCAATACCCACCAGCCTAAAAGACTAATCAATAAAAATCCAAAGAGTTACGAGTTTCAGTTTATAAATTATAGTTCTATCGAAGCAGTGGCACCATGATGTACGAGCTAAAATACAACTTCAGTTTTTTCTGGTCAACATTTCATTTGGGGAAGAAAGAAAATGGAATTTATGTGAAAATAGACGAGAACTGAAGGACAGCGGACGTGGGAGAGTCAAAAAGTCCCAGAGTGCGTCAGTTTTAAAAAGCAAGAGATGCACTTGCAAAAGCTGTGACTCTCAAAACAACACGTGACAAGCATTTACCTCGTCTGCGGCCTTTGATATTGATCATGACAGGGTCCAGGAAACTGGCCTCTATCCGCATCTTTGTATCCCTTAGAAAGGCCTGAGTAGGCCTATCTGCACAGTAGTATTTCCGTAACAGCCAAGTTCCCTAACAGAGCACGTCATGTGTCATTATTTCGACTTCCTTAGGTCAATTTCCTCTTTCAACGAGAGCTGTTCAGACTGATAATTAAAACAGTGACAACAAACTGACAAGCTTCAAAAATCGATGGCTAAACATTTGAAACCACTTCGGACCGAACATGGAAACAGTTTCAGGTCAAGTAGGCTCTGCGAGGAATTCGGCGACATCGTCTCACAACCAGCTCTGACGGCAATTCTGCCCATTCCGCTGACTCCTGAGCACACAAGCGCCAATGCTGTACGCAGGCGCGCACTCGTACACAGGCTCACACAGGGTGTACAGCAGCCCTGACTTTCTACTCTTCAGGCTCGTACACTCTGTGCCTTGGGGGTCGGCTCTCGTGGGTCAATTTTGGTCAATCTCCTGGTCAATTTTCGTTTCTAATGCCACATGAAACATTGAATTTTAATAAATCACTTCAACCAGATCAGATAAATGTTGAATGATTTATTAATAATTTGATCTATTCTATCGTTCATGACTATCTCCTTTGCAAGAGCATCTGATTTGAGTTTTTAAATCATTCAAACTACCTCCAAATGATAAATCGCCTCCAGGCACCAAAACTGATGACTCTGTCCAGATAATGGGTGGCATTTCCTTGAGGATTAACTGTAGCATAATGTCCAGCTGGTTCGTCCGCTTTATGTATTGTTTTTTTATGAAAATAGAGACCAAATCCTTTGGGAAAATATGCTTTTACCAATCAGGGGAGTTTCTACAGGTAGGTAACAAATTTTCGATGCATTAAATTCCAATTTTGCTTTTGAGTCCACCTAGCAGAGAACATCTTAAGCCAAGCGAAATGTAGCTGTGTATGAAGTATATGGGGCAATGAAAATGGATCGAGATCTCCACACCTGAAATTCCGTTTGACTGCCTGCTTGCTTCTCAGTGAGTCCTGATTCACTATCCGATAACTAACTAGCAAATCATTCACTATCCGATAACTCACTAGTATGTCATTCACTATCCGATTACTCACTAGTATATCATATTTCACTATCCGATAACTCACTAGTATATAATCATTCACTATCCGATTACTCACTAGTATATTATCATTCACTATCCGATAACTCACTAGTATGTCATTCACTATCCGATTACTCACTAGTATATCATATTTCACTATCGGACTACTCACTAGTCTATCATAATTCACTATCCGATAAATTATTAGTTTGCCATTCACTATCCGATAACTCACTAGTATATCATCATTCACTATCCGATAACTCACTAGTATATAATCATTCACTATCCGATAACTCACTAGTATACAATCATTCACTATCCGATAACTCACTAGTATACAATCATTCACTATCCGATAACTCACTAGTATATCATCATTCACTATCCGATTACTCACTAGTATATCATTCACTATCCGACAACTCACTAGTATATCATGATTCACTATCCGATAACTCACTAGTATATCATAATTTACTATCCGATAACTCACTAGTATATCATAATTTACTATCCGATAACTCACTAGTATATCATTCACTATCCGATAACTCACTAGTATATCATTCACTATCCGATATTTCATTAATTACTCGTTAAACAAACAATTATTGCCCTGCTAATAAAGTCGGAACGTCCGTTCAAAAAATAGCTCATTTCAAGCACGCATCTCACATTCATGCAACAAACTCTCTTCTCTTATCTCCTTTGATATTTCATCTCATGTTTGTTCTCATCTCTTCTCTCCTGGATTGCCTTTCCTTCGCTCTCACCTAGCCTGCAGTCATGAGCTAGATTTTTTATTTGCCCTTGAAGAAAAAAAATTGCCCAGACCTGGGATATGAGCTCTTACACCCTTCAAACTGGTTCTTTGTCTGATATTGGACAAGTCTAGCTACCCACAGATATTTTGATAAATAACCACCTGACTGCTACCTAGCTATCCTCCATCAAACCCCTTCCTCTTGCCCCCAGCAGCCGCCTACAGTGATCGATACACAATAAAATTAGTAAATTTTCACCCCGCGCTACCAGCAGCAGCTTCCGCAAACTGGCGCAGCTACTGGTGATTGCCTGGAGACTCTGTCTGCTATTTTAGTATAGCAGAGGCTCATTATTTATTAATGATTGATCAGTTTTCCCTCAGCCGACGGCAATATTGTTTTCGACAATTAAAAAAATTTTCATTCCCACCGTAGACTCCCAGTTGCGAGCTGCGGGAAAAAAGTGTGTAAACATGCAGTTTTGCCTCTTCCCGGCGGCCTGTTCATCAATCTTGCCTACATCTTGCATCGTACCTGAGCTCAACTCAACTCAGCTCAGCTCAGCTCAGCTCAACTCAGCTCAACTCAGCTCAGCTCAACTCAACTCATCTCAGCTCAGCTCAGCTCAACTCAACTCAGCTCAGCTCAACTCAACTCAGCTCAACTCAGCTCAACTCAACTCAGCTCAGCTCAACTCAGCTCAGCTCAACTCAGCTCAGCTCAACTCATCTCAGCTCAGCTCAGCTCAACTCAACTCAGCTCAACTCAGCTCAACTCAACTCAGCTCAGCTCAGCTCAGCTCAACTCAGCTCAACTCAACTCAGCTCAACTCAGCTCAACTCAGCTCAACTCAACTCAGCTCAACTCAGCTCAACTCAACTCAGCTCAGCTCAACTCAGCTCAGCTCAACTCAGCTCAGCTCAACTCATCTCAGCTCAGCTCAGCTCAACTCAACTCAGCTCAACTCAGCTCAACTCAACTCAGCTCAGCTCAGCTCAGCTCAACTCAGCTCAACTCAACTCAGCTCAACTCAGCTCAACTCAACTCAGCTCAGCTCAGCTCAGCTCAACTCAGCTCAACTCAGCTCAGCTCAACTCAGCTCAGCTCAGCTCAGCTCAGCTCAGCTCAACTCAGCTCAACTCAACTCAACTCAGCTCAGCTCAGCTCAACTCAGCTCAGCTCAACTCAGCTCAGCTCAGCTCAGCTCAGCTCAGCTCAGCTCAGCTCAACTCAGCTCAACTCAACTCAGCTCAGCTCAGCTCAACTCAGCTCAGCTCAGCTCAACTCAACTCAGCTCAACTCAGCTCAACTCAACTCAGCTCAGCTCAACTCAGCTCAGCTCAACTCAACTCAGCTCAACTCAACTCAACTCAGCTCAGCTCAGCTCAACTCAGCTCAGCTCAACTCAACTCAGCTCAACTCAACTCAACTCAGCTCAACTCAGCTCAACTCATCAAGCGCTGCCGATATGCTCGAGCAAAAGTTGCGATTTTCACTAAATAGGGAAAAATAGGCTTTAATAAAGCTTGAAAGATACATTCAACCGCTGGTTTCGCCACAAACACCCTCAATTACCCCAGCTAATGCTGGCACCCATTTTACAGCAATGCAGAGTTAAGTGTCTTGCTAAAAGACACAAATTGCTCCGACTGGGTCGAGAATCGAACCCCCGACCTTTCAGTCCGACGATCTAACCACTAAGCTGCAACCCCTTGTGATGCATGATCAGCTCATGAATCGCCAAAAAAAGCTATTCAAAGTTAATCTGAAGCATCAAGGATTCATTTTTCAGCTGACTGTTTTGATTTGGTTGACTTGGATGCAGCAGTATCCTACAGGTCACTGTCCTAAACTAGCAGACCTTGTAGCTATCTATATCTGTAAAATAAATGCTGTTATTTATACAGATCTCATTCTATACTAGCTACTCACAGTAGTATCAGACGTCTTAAGCCATAGCTACGACAGTTGGGAGAACTAAGCACAATCCTAGGAAGGGGGCCGTAGCCCAGTGTGGTCTAGCGCGGCGTTCTGATGCCCCAGCAGTCCAGGCTTGATTCCAAGAGTGCATTAACATGACGAGTAATTCAGGGCTAAATTGGAATCTCTGTTTGGCTCTGCTCGTGCAATTAACGGCCTTAAAGGCCAACCCCCGAGGAACTGTGAAGTGTACAGGCGTAACGATAATATGTAACGATTACCGATCATATAACTGCACTTGGAATCGAGCCTGGGTCGCTGGCATATAAGAGCGCCGCGCTTGACCCATCATTCCTCGTCTGTCAGTATCCCCTGATCATTTCTACGCCATCTCATCATCCCAATAGGTTCATGTTTTCACTTCCCCGATATAGACTACATATGCCTGTGATCTTTGGAATATCCCTTTCGCTTCTTTGTTTGAAGTTACTTATTTTCCGTATTGGAATTTTCTATTGTCCTAACTTTAATCGTTTAATACAACTGTTTGCAGGGACTCGTAATTCCAACGGCTTATATTATTTTTGCAGCTAATAAATACTACTTGAAATAGTGTTAGAGTCAGCTATAAATTTATTTAGTTTCGAGAAACATATTTTAGCAATTTCCGCTACTGGCCTTCAAAATGGCTGGTGCGAGAGCGAAGAGTGCAAAAAGTGTCTCTTCAGTAGCCATTTGCCGAGATAATTTCAATTATCGATTATTAATACGTACGAAGTAGACTAGCAGTCTACGCCCCCATAGAATTGAATTTAGATTTGAACTTCAGTCGGTCAATTTTTTTTACCTACAGGGATCGCCTATTGAAAGCAATATGAAAACTCGTTTGTCGAATATTTAATCCCCTTAGCATTGAGCAATTGCTTAGGCACGACATATTTACCAAATCCAAAAAATTCTAATGGAACAGTGCAAGTTTTGTTAAAATCGCTTGAGCCGTTTTCTAAAAATCAACCCCATACTGACAGACAAGTAATTTTGATTAAATTGCTGCACTTCAATTCAATAGTTTTATTTGTAAACACTGCAGCGAGCGTAAAGGAAACTGATCAGTCCTATAGAATCTTCCTTGATTTTGATCAATTTTGAACCACGTTAACGAATCGTGTCCTAATAGTGTGCAAAACTGCAGAGAGAAGCAATTTTTTCCGATGCCTCATTCCGATTGCACCGTCTAAGTGCCGTTATGACGCAGTCGCCGCAGTCGTCTTCACTGAGCAGCATCGAACATTTACGCAAAATGCTCTCGTCTTTGCAGCTGGCCTCTACCCGGTGCAGCGGCAGGCAGGTGGCTAACAGCAAGGTCAAGTTGAAGAGTCGAAGCATCTCTGCAAATTGCTGCAAGCAGGTTGGCAGTTGATTTTATTAACGTAAAGAGAATAAATCCAGTTGACAGGAATTAGGATTAGGAGACACCTTTTTGGTATTATGGTCTCCTTATGCAGGACTAGAAATTGCTTTCGTGTATATTCTTAGGCTCTGTAAATTTTGGGTACACTGTGGATCTTTTAAAGATTTGACTTTGCAAGCAAAGCAAATTTGTAGCAAGGAATTTCTGAAATTCTAAACATGAATTTTATTACGTTTTTTAAGTTAAATTTTATCAGTATGCGAGACAGAGCATTATCGATTGACGATTGAGAGGAACGCAGGAATGACTTTTTATCGGCACTGTAACTGAGGTAATAATTTCAAGAGTACAGTAAGCCAGTAAACACACAGTAAATTTGATGTCATCGACGTCTCCCGAAATTGTGCTCGACGACGACGTGACCACCGATGTAGTGCCGATCGCAGATGGGCTGACATCACCACCGAGTGACTTCATCAAGCAGGAGCTGATGTGGGCCATTTTGCTTTCAGTAGTCCAGTCCGACCGTCTGGAACGGGAAAATTTTAACTAGTCGAAAGTTCGGAAGTGAAGCTTTTTGCGTGGTGGTTTAGGCACGGTCTTAAATATGTTTGTAAATACATATAACTGGGTGCTTTTGTAGCAAACCTTCGTAAGTGTAGCTGACACTCTTAGTGAGCAACAGAGTTAGGAGCATGCCGGATGATGTGCATTTCAAGGTTCGAATAGCGTGGATCAGGATCGGATTGCTTGCTGGAAATGGAAATTGCGCAGGCAGTCGACCACGACAACGAAGTAAGCCGTAATCCAGAGAGAGATTAAGATCACGATTGAGGAATGTGGCTTCAGCTTGATGTTTACACGGAGACGAGCGTGTTCCGCTGATCGTCTTTTACCCAAAGGTCACACGCGTCTTGACATTCTCTGGCAGTCAGCTTAACGGTCGGGTCTGACGTGCTTGACTGAAAGGACGTCCGAATGGTAGGTACGAACCGCAGCACCCAGGTGGTGATACATAGAAGTCGAGAGAGCGAAGAAAATTTCTGGTTGTCGATCACCTCCGACAAAGAGACGATTTGTGTATCCTATGAGGCGGTCGTGACTACCTTCATCGTGGTAGACGTTTCTGTGTGCGACTCTGACGGCTGAGATCGTAAATCTGGAATAAAAAATGGCTGTGATACAAACTTTACTGTCCGGAGACAGACTGGTCCCGTCAGCCCGAACTCGCGGTTAGCCAGCTTTTCAGGAAGGCATCCCTTGGACAGCAGATCTGAGCCCATGGATTGAGCTCTCCGGGAACGTGGCTCCTTTCTGACTTAGACGTCTCTAAGCGGATCTTTCGTAGTCTATTTGATGACGATAGGTGTACGGAGTCCGCTAGCTAACCACTAGACTCAGAATTGACCGTTTTATTGGTGCTTGGTTGTTTGCGTCTTGAACAGAGTGAAATGCACTTTGTCGGTATGACTTACAGTACATGTACATCGTCATCACTCTTCACTGCTTGATATTTTTTTAAGTTGATTTCCACCGACGCATGTTCATTCCGGCAAGTTAGAAAAACTGTTTCATGTATCGAACAATTCCCGTGCATGAATATGAATTAAGACTTTGGACTAGGAATAGCTAACCAGCGCAGAAGTTTAGTGCAATCCAGAAATTCAGTTATTGATTAACGTTCGGCTGTATGCTCCAAGAATGAATTCATGCACTATTCTTTAAAATAGCAAGCCAGTAGGGCAGCTCGTATTTATATATGCTAATAGTATGTCTGTATATATGTATCAGATACATACTGAAGAATTAATCTAGAATTCCACAATTATAATCCACATATTCCACAATCCACAATTATTCATAAATCATAATTCAGACAGATTTCTATACAAAAACTGATTAAACTGTGGCTGGCTTGAAGCATATTGCAGCTCATAAATCATGCCTTAATTGACGCTTTGACAACAAATACAAACTGAGATAGAGCAATATTAATGACAGTAAGTTTTCGTAAAGCTGAAAAATATGAATTGTAGTTCTTGGTTACCTTTCTAAACGGCTTTCGCAAAGATTTTCTTTCAAGCACAGCACTGCTTGGAAATGGAAAACCCATTTAAAATTTAATACGGAGATAGAAAAACTTTGCTTCATGAAGAAATAGCATGATAAAATTGTGAGTGCAGGGGGCCTGTATCCCAGTGGTCTAGCACGGCGCTCTGATGTTCCAGCAGCCCAGGCTCGATTCCAAGTGCATTCGCATTATTTAGGGGTTAAACTGGAATTTCGGCTTGGCTCTGCTCGTGCAATTAACACCCTTGAGGACCAACCCCCAAGGCACAGTGAAGTGTACATGCCTAACGATAAATAAAGTTAGGGCCGCTGTACACTCCTGTGTGAGTGTGTGCCTGTGCGTATGACTGCGTACGTATCCGCGCGCTTGTGTGCCTGCTCAGGGGAGTCGGCGGAATGGGCAGCAATGCCTCTCGCCGGTTGTGAAGCTGAGATATTGGGAATGCAGTGCTAAAAAAGTGACGACTTCCAATCTCGCTAATGAATTTTGTCTCCTGCCTCAATTGTTCACGATAAACAAACTTATTTATATGTTACTGCACTCTCTCACCTGACATTCGACTCCGAGCTTCCGGAAGAACGTAGAGTGCCAACAGCACGGCACCCGAGGGTTGCTGACGCCTTGGAATCGAGCCCGGGACCTGGAACCCGGTGCGATGGTACGCCACCATAGAGGCCGATTCACATTACCGCCAGCAGCTCCGCGGGTCAAAGATTGCTCAAATCAACGCACAGTTGGTTCAAAACCGGTTTCAAAATTATAATAGTGCACGCAATCAAACAAATGACGGAGTTTAAAGACTTCCTGTCGATAAATACACAATCAACAATGTATTTCAATGGACGAAATTAATGAAAATTAACAAAAATATCAATAGCACTTCTACAAACGCCGCTGCATTAAGTGGGAAATCCGAGCGGAATCGTGAAGAGCGTCACTGCAGGGGCATCCAGTGCAAATGGCGCTTCATGAGGATTAACTTTTGCAAGCAATTTTTCAGGTAAAAAGCACGGAATTGATACCTTTTTCATAAACAGCAAATGTTCGCAGAGGCAATTCTTTGGAATTTGACTTACTTATCGTTTAAAAAAGTACAAGTTTTCCTTCACTCTGTGACTCTACGAGTACAAGTTGGTTATTTGATTTTGAACTAAATCGCAAACTAAAATTAATTAACTTTAACATTTCCCACTGAGTTTGCTAGCCAAAGTGATTTGAAAACTCTGCACTCAGGATTTGGGGTAGGACTAATTATTTTGTGCTCGTTTTTTTAAGTGCGAATGCGCAGCAGAAATCAGTGTGCTCAAGCCCTAGTTCAGTTCTTAGAAAAATAGATCATTTTAAAACGAATTTGCGAGCGAGTATTGAGGCAATTTGGTTGAAATGGGGAATGAAGTGGAGCAGCTTGGCTGATCAGTGGGGCCGGTGAGTCGATTTGCGGCGAGTGGTCGGCTCTGTACAGCAGCGTGACGAGAAATGCGGCTCAGCTCTTCGGTTGCTAGGCGTTGCTAGGATGTTCTAGAAAGGAGAAAATCGGATGCTATCAGTATATCTACTGAAAGATTTTGAACACCTGCTGTAGCGACTTCTGCCCTCCTTCAGTTCACCTTGCACTCTTCGTTGTTTACTCTCTCGTGCAATTCAGTCTAGCCTTCTCTCTCTCACCCTCTCTTCACTCTGATTGGTCCTCATCTCGTCCCTCTTTAGCCTCTTGTTCTCACCCCACCCTTTCTTTTATTATCTGCACTCAACCCCCTAAGTTAATGACTTATAAATATACCGGTTAAGGCCCTGCGCCCAGTTTTTTTCTCTCGTACTTATTCGATTTAACTCGAGAAGGCAAAAACAAATTCACTGAGAGAAGGTAACTTAAGCCACAGAGAGAGAGAGAGAGAGAGAGAGAGAGAGAGAGAGAGAGAGAGAGAGAGAGAGAGGGAGAGAGAGAGAGAGAGAGAGAGAGAGAGAGAGAGAGAGAGGGAGAGAGAGAGAGAGAGAGAGACGGGGTTTAAAACCCCCGCCACACCGGGGGCGGGCGGCGATGTAAATTTCAACGCGCTGGGCACTAAAGCCGGTTTGTGCACTTGCACGCCGCACAAACCAGTTCATTGTTTACTCTCTCGTGCAATTCAGTCTAGCCTACTCTCTCTCTCACCCTCTCTTCACTCTGATTGGTCCTCATCTCGTCCCTCTCTTTAGCCTCTCGTTCTCACCCTACCACTCCTTTTATTATCTGCACTCAACCCCTCCCCCATCCCTAAGTTAATGTCTTATAAATACGAGTATATCGGTTTGCGCCATGCGCCCAGTTTCTTCACTCACTTCAACTCAATTTACATTTATGATCGTATAATTTTTTTTTCGAATGTCGCCTAATATAATGTGGGGCCATGTCTACTGTAATTTAGATTAGTTAAACTTATAACTTTCTCAGCACCTGCCTGCAATTTCTACTGCAGCTCAGGGTGGCTACCCTGGCCTATCACAGCAGGATGAACTGCAGCTCAGGGCGGCTACCCTGGCCTATCACAGCAGGATGAACTGCAGCTCAGGGCGGCTACCCTGGCCTATCACAGCAGGATGAACTGCAGCTCAGGGCGGCTACCCTGGCCTATCACAGCAGGATGAACTGCAGCTCAGGGCGGCTGCCTTGAGGGTTGACGCATGCAAGCAGCCTATTCAACTCTGAACTAACCGCGACCAACTCTTCTGACCTTTCACTAACTAGAGATACACTGAAACGCCTTTGGTGACATCGTCTCACCAGAACCGGCGCTGACGGCAATTCTGCCCATTCCGCTGACTCCTTAGCACATTCAAGCGCGCAAATACTGTACGCAGGCATGCACCTCACACACACGCTCACACAGGGTGTACAGCGACCCTGGACTTTCTAATTGTCAGGCATGTACCTTCAGGTGTTTGTGTGAATCGCACGGCAACCCCCGGCCAATTGTCGCGCACAAGCCGCTAATGAATGTGTCCGGGCACGGAATCGAATCATGGGTCGTGGCGCAGGTGTCAAATGCTATAAACTCTTTGTCCCCAATGTACTAATTAAAGTACTTAAATCTGATAGATAGATTGATTGAATTGTAGATTTTAAATCGATATTGCCTGTAGCTTCATAGTCTGTCGCTCGCATAGTCTGTTGGCTAGGCTCACCCTCTGTCTCTACCGGCTGACAAAGGGGTCTCTCTTGGTGTCTGCTGACTGTGCCGAGAAAACCGCGCCGACTTCAAGAAGGAGGTCAGCCTGGAGGACTTCAGAAATGAGGAAGCAGAGCCGGAGGCGGCGCCTCTCTGATTGTCCATCTCTGCGGGCAGCTGGGTGATCTCCAAATCGTCAGTAGAAGCGCACGGATTCGTTCCCAGAGCTCGTCGGATGACCGCGCTGCTGCCGGCACTGTCGCCGGTGTCTCCAAGCCGCGAGCAGCTGGCGGTCCGATCCGACGGTCCGCAGCCGCCGTCGCCGGTGCCGACACCGTTCTGGTGGTGCGTTTCAACGGCTGCGTAGCCTTGGCGGCGCAGGAGCTGCGACTGCTGCAGTAGCAGCTGCTTCGGCAGCCCGCTGCCGTCGGGCACGACCGTCTGGTGCGAATTGCCTCTGGCTGCCGCCACGTGGGCCAGCGGCAGAGTCTCGCGAATCAACAGCAGCAGGGGCTCGCTTTCGCTCAGCGACTTCAGCAGGGCCATGGCGCCTTCCATTGACCAGTCGGTCACGATGTGGCTATTAATCTTCAGCACCTGGTCGCCGTCTTTCAGGCCGGCCCCGTGAGCCACCGTGCCAGCTTTCACAAAGTCAATGTAGAGTCCCTGAAATATTCGTTAGCGCACATGAAGTGGCTTCTCTTTATTATCACGCAAAATTGCATTTCATCAGGTCTTACGTCTGGCTTCTTCTGCAGCCTGAGGCCCAGCACTCCATTGTCCTTTTTCAGGCGCACTTCTCGAATTCTGGCCACAACAGCTCTGAAAATAATGTTTGATTGAAGGAGATGCTATAATTTGTGTTTTACTAGCGCTGAAGCATCAACGAGTGCATGAGTCAGACCTGGGCTTGAACGCCAGCTTAACGCAAACGTCGCTCTGACGAATGATTTGCAGCACCTCCCGCGTCTTCAAGCCCTCCAGTCGGCGATCGTTGATTCTGACAATCTCGTCGCCGATTTTGAGGCCAGCGCAGGCCGCGACGGAATTGCGAACGACGTGCGTGATGTAAAATGCCTGCTATGGTTGAAATTTGATGATCAATAAAGGCCAGACGGCTTTTGAGTCTCTTGACCTTTGTGTCTGATAAAATGTACTCTACAGACCGACGTACTAGCACAGACCTCTTAGCTTTACTCCCCAGTCAACTGCTCCGTCAAACTCATTAATCTTTTCTCTGCCGCCAATCGCTCACCTCTCCAATGCTCTCCACCTTCATGCCGTACGGCTCTTCGTTATGCCGGCCAAGGCTGATCTCGCGAACCTCTTGAAAGGCGGCTGTCGCCTGGGGCAACAAAAAGCCATCGTGAACGCCGCCATTGACTGTCACGAACGGGGCCGCGGCGGCTGAGTTTGATGTCGAGGGCAGCATCCCGGGTGAGTTTGCCAGCTGCTGCTCGGGATACGGCGGTGGCGGCGGCGACGCTGAAGAAGCGGACGATGGCGTTCGACCTGGCCGGTGCTGCAGCTGCTGGCTCTTGTGCTGGACTTGCTGGTGCTCTGGCAACAGCTCAGCCCGCTGGGGCTGCTGTGAGCAGAGGGACGCGTTACGCTGGCGCCGATTCAATGCGGATCCCGGAGCAGCTCCCGCCGCGCCCGACGCCGCCGCCGCCGCCGCCGCTGTCGCTGCCGCTGCAGCGGACGAACTGGCCGGACTGGGCCTGGGAGAACTCGGAGCCGAGTAGCTGCGAGTGGCCTCCGCCTCCTGAAACAGAGACAGCGGAGCCAGAGTTGACATCGATGGCTTGGCAGCATCAGCGACTTCTGCTTCTGCGGCGGCCGCAGGGGCTGCCGTGGTTGCTCCAGCGAAGTGGAGCACAGTGCATCTGCCATCGTCGTCATCCTCCGAAGCGGAACCGTGGTCCTCGCAGAAGTACATCACGGCTGGATCCCTGGTGTCGCCCCCAACTAACTAGTTGTCAAGCGCTCCGCCATTACCGCTTCACTCCTAAGCTAACTTCTTGCCGGCTATTTGGAGAAGTTCAGTCGCAGCTGCAGCTTGAGGGCCTCCTGGGATGCACCGTGTCTGGAGTCGGCGCTGGCAGGTTGTGAGACGTCTGGCTGGACGGTGGCCGGGGACGGGGGCGCTGCTTAAGTACTTTGGCCGGGCTACTACGCTGTCCCGTCTTGCGCTAGGATCGGCACTACAGCTCCCTGCCCTATGCCAGTTCAGTGCTCTCCCTCAGGCCACCCCTCTCCCTCTCATCGCCGACCCACCCCCCTCTCCCGCCCTGTCCGTCGCTATTTTTACTTCTCTGCCCCTCCTCTCGGGGATGTGCAGAGCGGGTACAGCCAACAGGGGGGGGGGGGGTGAGGAGAACAGCGGCGGTCCAGGCTGGGGCAGTGGGGGAGGGAGAAGTGGCTGAGCTGATCCACTCTCTGCCGTCCTGGGGCAGCTGCTACGCGGAGACACGGAGTAAGGGGGGGGGCTACAAGAAATTTTGCTTGAGTGCTACTGCAGCAGTTGAAGGACTAGCGGGGAGCTTGCAGTTAGGGGGGGGGGCAGCTAAATGTGTGCTCAACGTGTTCTTTCTCCACCTTCTTCTTAGCTACGATCTCAGCTATCACAATAATTGGAACGCCAAAGTCAAATTTGGACTCAGCTTTCGGACATAATGACCAGCGCTTGACAAAAAAAGCTGTTTAATAAATGGTTGCTAAGGAAACAGCTGACAGATGAAGCTTTTTCCTGAAAAAAAATATAGACCTGTTAAAAATTCGAACGAGAGGTGTTGAAAAGCTTTGTGCATCGCTTTGTGCGGCCAGGCCCTCTGCTTAGCAATTTGCACCTGCAAGATCCGATTGCATGCCCCCGAGCAGAGCTGTCGTCAGGGCTGAAGCTAAAGAAAACATGGCGCGTCTTTTGCCGGCTCTCCACTGACATGCCTGGCTTCCTGACTTAGGGAGGCCACACGCTCTCTGACGGCTGGTCAATGGCGGTTCCGATTTCTTTGGCCAGCTGCCAAATGCTGCGGAGTCACCGCTGGCTTAGGGTGGACAGGGGGAGTGAGGGAGAGAGATGAAGATGGGGAGACTGAGATTATTACGAGTACAGTCCTATTCTTATCGAGAAATCTACACCGCGTGTGTTCTCTCGCCTTTGTCTCGCTGGTGTGAATTGGCGAGACTGTCCACGAAGAGGATATTTTGTTGGCCAGATCCCATTGTGGGAGTACAGCGCGTGGTGGACTTTGGGATAGAGAGAAAGTCAGTTTGCTGCAGTGCTTGGCCGGACTGGTGCTTCTAAATAGATGGATAGGTGAATCCGCATCACCAACTCTCTTGCCAAGCTCTTTCTGTACGGCTTTCAGATTGCAAATCGCAGACGCGAAACTCCTCGTCAGCTGTTGACAGTAGCAGTTAACGCTTTTTTTAGATTTTTGTGTTGGTTTCGCTCCAGACTGAGAGCTTAATTTGTATCTTTAGTAACAGAGTGCTAGATTAGCAATCCATTTTATTACTACCCACATAGAGTGATGTAGATTAGCAATCCATTTTATTACTACCCATATAGAGTGATGTAGATTAGCAATCCATTTTATTACTACCCACATAGAGTGATGTAGATTAGCAATCCATTTTATTACTACCCATATAGAGTGATGTAGATTAGCAATCCATTTTATTACTACCCATATAGAGTGATGTAGATTAGCAATCCATTTTATTACTACCCATATAGAGTGATATAGATTAGCAATCCATTTTATTACTACCCATATAGAGTGATATAGATTAGCAATCCATTTTATTACTACCCATATAGAGTGATATAGATTAGCAATCCATTTTATTACTACCCATATAGAGTGATATAGATTAGCAATCCATTTTATTACTACCCATATAGAGTGATATAGATTAGCAATCCATTTTATTACTACCCATATAGAGTGATGTAGATTAGCAATCCATTTTATTACTACCCATATAGAGTGATGTAGATTAGCAATCCATTTTATTACTACCCATATAGAGTGATGTAGATTAGCAATCCATTTTATTACTACCCATATAGAGTGATATAGATTAGCAATCCATTTTATTACTACCCATATAGAGTGATGTAGATTAGCAATCCATTTTATTACTACCCATATAGAGTGATGTAGATTAGCAATCCATTTTATTACTACCCATATAGAGTGATATAGATTAGCAATCCATTTTATTACTACCCATATAGAGGGATATAGATTAGCAATCCATTTTATTACTACCCATATAGAGTGATATAGATTAGCAATCCATTTTATTACTACCCATATAGAGTGATGTAGATTAGCAATCCATTTTATTACTACCCATATAGAGTGATATAGATTAGCAATCCATTTTATTACTACCCATATAGAGTGATGTAGATTAGCAATCCATTTTATTACTACCCATATAGAGTGATGTAGATTAGCAATCCATTTTATTACTACCCATATAGAGTGATGTAGATTAGCAATCCATTTTATTACTACCCATATAGAGTGATGTAGATTAGCAATCCATTTTATTACTACCCATATAGAGTGATGTAGATTAGCAATCCATTTTATTACTACCCATATAGAGTGATGTAGATTAGCAATCCATTTTATTACTACCCATATAGAGTGATGTAGATTAGCAATCCATTTTATTACTACCCATATAGAGTGATGTAGATTAGCAATCCATTTTATTACTACCCATATAGAGGGATATAGATTAGCAATCCATTTTATTACTACCCATATAGAGTGATGTAGATTAGCAATCCATTTTATTACTACCCATATAGAGGGATATAGATTAGCAATCCATTTTATTACTACCCATATAGAGTGACGCAGATTAACAATCCATTTAATTCGTACACGTACAGAGGGATATTGAGGTATACGAGCATCGTATTGATATTATTGTTATTTTTATCCCTGAGTGTTTACTAATCATGTGCAATAATATTTATAATTTGCCTGATTTCTATACCACTTGCTTTGGCAAAAGCAGCGACAACTCGCCACAGCAGAACTACCGATGCAATAAATTTTGCTTTTTTCCTGAGCAGACAAAAGCAAAACTTGCTAGCCCGAGTGAACTCGCCCACAAGCAAAGGGTAGCAAAGGAAATGCCTGGCGGAAGCAGTGTCCAATGTTTTGCTGTCACTCTCGGCGCGGAAGAACTCTCAGGCAATGCGTGCCCCGCAAGCCCATTTGCCTCTGCCAGGCTTAGCGCCTTCCTCCCCTGGGTCTTCGCTTGTGGGCTTGTGGCAACAATGGCAAATTATTAATGAGGGTCATTATGGCATTAACAGACTATTCCCTTGAAAGAAAACAGATAGGAGCGGCTGCGGCGGCTGCTCCTCTTCATCTTCTTCCTTTTTTGTGCTTGAAGTTTGTTTTACTTCTACCGCCGCTGAAGAATTCCCTTGCAGCCTCATAGAGTGACAAAAGAATTCCTTCCGTGTCAGCGCTGGGCATTGCGGAGCGCCAGAGCCAGATCGATTGGTCGATTATATCTCCATTCCAGGAAATCTATAGTAAATATTCTCTCCGTATTGGATGCAGTTTATTAGCCATGTATGAGACGAGATCTTCACGAATGAGATAAGAGATCTTCACAAATAAGATGAGATCGTAACGAATCAGATGAAATCTTCACGAATCAAATGAGATCTTCATGAATCAAATGAGATCTTCATGAATCAAATGAGATCTTCATGAATCAAATGAGATCTTCATGAATCAGGAGAGATCTTAACGAATGAGATGAGAGATATCCACGAATGAGATGAGAGATCTTAACGAATGAGGAGAGATCTTAACAAATGAAGTGAGAGATCTTTACGAATAAGGTGAGATCTGAACGAATGAGAAGAGAGATATTCACGAATGAGATGAGATCTCACGAATGAGGAGAGATCTTAACGAATGAGGAGAGATCTTAACGAATGAAGTGAGATCTTTACGAATAAGGTGAGATCTTAACGAATGAAGTGAGAGACCTTCACGAATGAGATGAGAGATATTCACGAATGAGATGAAAGATCTCACGAATGAGGAGAGATCTTAACGAATGAGGTGAGATCTTTACGAATAAGGTGAGATCTTAACGAATGAGGAGAAATCTTAACAAATGAGGAGAGATCTTAACGAATGAGGATAGATCTTAACGAATGAGATGAGAAATATTCAAGAATGAGGTGAGAGATCTTCACGATCAGATGAGATCTTCACGAATGAGGTGAGATCTTAACGAAGCAGATGAGAGATCTTCACGAATCAGATGAGAGATCTTCACGAATCAGATGAGAGATCTTCACGAATCGGATGAGAGATCTTCACGAATCAGATGAGAGATCTTGACGAATGAGATGAGAGATCCTCGCGAATGAACCGAGAACCCCCATTGTGGGGAGGAGATTCTGTTAATTTCTGCACTAATTGCGCTACAGCCGAATTTCTACCAGACAGCCGACTTGCAGCTGAGCTCATGTAATCAATATTTACAACTAATCCAAATGGCATAGCAATTGTGACCGCCCATTTTCCAGATATTGGCATAGCCTATACAATGAGCAGTTTTTAAGGCTTGTGTACCGGTAAAATGAATGACTAAAAATTGTCCTGGAAGGGGTTTGGGGTAGGGGGTGGGCCGCATTAAATTGGTAAGCCCCCATATTGTGCAGGTTAGTCAGTAATAAATCCTAGCAGGGCGATGCTGCTGGTATTCAATACAATTGCCTGACAAGGAATAGTATGTATACTCATTATTGTGACGCTAATCGGATTCTGCCTTCAAAAACTATGCTTATTATCTAAGCGATGGAGTGCCAGTAATGCAGGATCAACGCTCGTACTTTATTTTCTTTTATTCACGGGACTGGACCTCAGTTAACCAACCAATTAATGAGGTCCAGTCCCGTAAATGAGGTCCAGTCCTGTGAATGAGGTTCAGTCCCGTGAATAAGGTTCAGTCCCGTGAATGAGGTCCAGTCCAGTGAATGAATGAATGAGGTCCAGTCCCGTGAATGAGGTCCAGTCCAGTGAATGAATGGTGTCCAGTCCCGTGAATGAGGTCCAGTCCCGTGAATGAGGTTCAGTCCCTTGAATGAGGTCTAGTCCAGTGAATGAGGTCTAGTCCCTTGAATAGTGTCCAGTCCCGTGAATAGTGTCCAGTCCCGTGAATAGTGTCCAGTCCCGTGAATAGTGTCCAGTCCCGTGAATGAGGTCCAGTCCCAGGAATGAAATCTGTCACTTTTTGTTCCCAATAAATGAGGCTCCCAGACAACTCAGAATTCTCCTAAATTGAAAGAGGCCCATTTCATTCCGAACTCAGTATTTTATCTCAGCCTCCCTAGCGAACTCGCACCTGCCTCACTCGAGCCCGAAACAGCTGGAACAGCCGGTCGGAAGCGGTCCGCGGCCTGTCAACAGCCACTTCCGGCGCCTCCGCCAGCTCGTCGCCGTCGCTATCGGAAGTTTCCGGCTGAGGTCGCACCCGCTGCTTCTTGCAGGTGAACACGGAGCTCAGGCGGCTGTGCAGGTGCTGATGAAGCTGATGATGCTGACCGCTCAGGACGCGAGCGGGAGACCCGAGCGGGCTGTAGGGCGAGCTCATTGCCTTAATATATGACCGAACTCTGTGACTCGCCTGTCGCCTGTCTCTATGTTCGCTATAAAGTCTTTGCACGGCAGCAAGTGGCCAAGGGATTTAAGCAGGTATATATTCCCCAAATAGATGCTCCCGGGGATAAATAAAGCAAGGGGAAGAGAATAAAGCTGGGGAATACGGGGTGGTTGGGGTTTAGAAGCTGATGGGAAGCGACTGTGCAGAAATCGGGAAACTTTACCGCTGAGTGGCCGGAGTGCCTGGGGTGTGTCTGGGTGGACGCGGAAAGCAGAGATGGCCTCCCACCCGGAGTGGTTGGGCGGATGCAGGAGAGAGGCTGGAAGGCATGCTCGCAAATATTCATGCCAGCGCTGGTATAAGCTGGAAAGAAGAGTTTGGGTCAACTTTGCTCCCAGGTCAGGCCGCTGGATGCGGGACTCGAAATCGACCAACAGCAGCAGCAGCAGCTCAGGCTTGCCCAGGTGTCTGAAGATTCTGACTGAGCTCAGTGAGGGAGAAAGGCGGGAAGCAGCAAGGGGAAGAGATAACTGGGGAAGGGGACGGGATGCAGGCCAACAACAATGGCGTCAGTCCCAAGGCACCCGTACTCCCTGTCAGCCACTCTTTAATTGAACTCGTAAATCTTCCAGGCAAAAGAAGACGACGGGGAAAGAGTGAGAGACGCTTCATTCGTGTCAGAAACTGTACCAAACAGTGAACCTTTAAAGCCCAAGCTGCTAGTGGATATTGCTTAATTCTGTTTGCAATTAACTAGCCAATGTACAGCAAAGAAGGAACTTGGTTTCTTTCAATCGAAATATCGATCGTTCGTTTTTTTCGGTTCAACATCAAACTGTCCCGAGACTGGCTGGGGGGGGGGGCACTGGCTGCCGGGCCGTAGCTGCAGCAGGCGACACAGAATTTTAATTGACTTTCCCGGCTTCTGAGGCCGCAGACTCGGCCAATGAATCGCAATTGGATTTCCAGAACTGCATGGGGGCCCGGACTCCCGGATCTTCATTTCTCAAATCCGTCGCAGCTCCGGCGATGTCGCAACCCCCGCTCCGGATCAAATTAATTCGTGCCCGTCTCCAATTTTTTGGCTCTTCCATTTCCCCATTCTCAAACTCTGCGGGGTCGAACGACTCTGCAGCGATGCCCCATCCATCCTACGCGTTCTGATCATTTCGAGAATCGGGGAACTAAGTTGGCTAGGTCTCCCAGTGCGAGCACAGAGAGTGAAGCAAAGCTCAATGATTCTCCGGCTTTTGAAGACTGACTGCCGAGCAAAGGGAACGACCGCGGGTGCAAGGGGATTTCATCAATCAGTCATTGAGTGCCGGATGCGCAACTGCAGCTAAAATTTGGCTTCACGATAATCAAGGACCAATAGGTAGGAAGTTATCTATTCAACATTCTAACTATCACGAAGACCTGTTTCTTTCCCTAATAACTTTCCAGTGAAATTTCAGCTGTTCCGATCTTTGTTTGTGTATTTTTAGACGGATTTTATTGATCGAATTTGTCTATAGCAGGGGTCGGCAAACTCTGTGGGCCACATGCGGCCTCTCTATCCTGCCCTCGGGTAATTTGAACCTTCACAATTGTAATCCAGTCCGCTAAAGTTTTGTCGCTTCTCAGCTCTCTTCTCTCTCCTCTCCTCCCCTCTCCTCTCCCCCCTCCTCTCCCCTCTCCTCTCCCCCCTCTCTCTCCCACTCCTCCCCTCTCCTCTCCCTCCTCTCTCCTCTCTCCCCCTCCTCTCTCCTCTCCTCCCCTCTCCTCTCCCCTCCTCCCCTCTCCTCTCCCCTCTCTCTCCCCCCTCCTCCCCTCTCCTCTCCCCTCTCCTCTCCACCCTCCTCTCTCCTCTCCTCCCCTCTCCTCTCCCCTCTCCTCTCCCCCTCCTCTCTCCTCTCCTCCCCTCTCCTCTTCCCTCCTGCCCTCTCCTCTCCCCTCTCTCTCCCCCTCCTCCTCTCACGACAGAACTCGCAGAGTCAGTTGCAGAACCCACCAGGCATTGCACAATTGGCTGCTTTTGTCCCGGCCGCTCGGATGTGATGCCCCCAAGCGAGCACAGGAAGCGCAGCAGCTGAGCAACTCTGTCACTGTTCTATCGAAGGACACAGACAGACAGACAGACAGACACTAGCCTCAGACTCAGTGCGAACCAGTCCCAAGTATTTTGTAGCCTAAACTTAGCTAATTATCTATTGCCAATCATTGACAGGCGCTAAATTTGCTACTGCCAAATTAAGTAGGCAGGGATGCGTGTGATCCTCCTCTTACATGGGCAAAAAACCACTGTTGAAGTATCAAAGCTGTATTTCCGTATATTTCTATAGTTCCGTACTCGTACACACGCTCACACAACACAGGGGGGGGGGTTAAATAAGCGCGCAAGACATTAGCGCGCATGTGCATTTTTTACAATATTTGATATAAGCGCGCACAGGCAGAAGCGCGCAAACGCGGCTGTGACGCAGGCGCGCAGACAATTTTGACGGTAGTGACACAAGCGCGCAGACAATCGAGGGCTTCATCTGTTCCCACGACTGGCTCCATTATCAAACTATTCAGTCGAGTGACATCGGATAAGAGTACAAAAAAGCCACACACACACACAATCCCTCTTCATCGTAGATTTTGTTAGGACCACAGATACTAAAATAATAGATGGGCCACACAGGCATACATACTATTACTAAAACAGCTTTCTACTTTCAGTTCAGTAGCAAAGAAGAATACATAAGCTATTTTATAAAAATGAAGGCAGCTGAAATAACTTTGATAAGTTTAGATAGAAGCCCACAAAGCTTGCAGGCGTAAACAACTTGCTAATTGGTTCAAGCAATAATGTACATTAGACAGTCCACTGAAATGTACATGGCCGCCTTAGGCTGGAATTCCTAAAAAGGCAATAAAAAATGGGGCGGGGCGGGGGTAGTGTGGAAAGGGGCGGTTGGAGGCTTAAGTGAGCCAAGTGAGTTAGAGCCAATAAATGAGCCTTGACTTTAAAATACATTAAAATGCTTCCGTTTAACTTGCTACTGAACTTAAAAGTAGCTTACACGCAAATGTGCTGAGTGGCCCATCTAGTTATTCTAGAATCTGTGGTTAGGACCACTAAAGAAGTACATCACCTGACTGACAAGCGCCCCTCTTATCTAGCCTCACATTTTAGACGCGTGGCCTCGAGAATATTCTGTATTCACTGGAACTGAACACAATAGAGAGGAGGGGTGGGAAGCTGGTCTGCCCCTCGAAGATCGGGAAAGTTTAGTAAGAAAATTCGACTTCTCAAATTCGGCCTTGACTTATTGATAGTCAAACATGTACGAACATGTACAGGAACTTCACTTTCGCTTGAGTGAACACACACACGCACACATTAGCTCATTTTGCTTGTGTCTTAAAACAAAATGACTAAACCTATTTTAAATCTTGCCGAATGCAGTGAGACAGCGATTGGTGCCGGTGCTCGGGAGCGGCAGGGTATTCTCCCTTCTATTGGCAGGTCCCTACAGTGACTGCGCGCGGCTCTCAAATCGGGCGATTACCAATTCGTCACATGAGATTAGGGAATCCCGGTCGGTCCTTCTGAGCAGCTTTGAGCCATTGCTTGGGGATAATCCACAACTGAGCTCTCCCGCCTACCCCCCCCCCAGCTCTAATTCCCAGGAATTGGATCACGCAAACATTTTGAAATCTGCAACTATGCATGCCTCGCGGGCTCTTAAAGTGCATTCACTCGCTCACTCGCTCACAGCGAGAATGCGTTTTGACAATTCAATTGAGAGCAGTTTCTGAGATTCCTGTAGCACTGCTTGAGAGCTAGCTGGAGTGCATTGTTATTTGCACTGTGTGAGGGCAGTCCAGTACTATGGGTCACCAAGTATGCTCTTTATTGTTTTGGATCTTAATAGTACTTTGCCCTTCTAATGCTCCGAGTTCGGCAAGTCGATTGATTCTACATCCGCTCACTTCATGGCCCTTGAAATTATTTGACCACTCCTCAGGAACTAGACTAGCAATCCATTCTTATTGCTTTACTCATTGGATAGATTAGCAATCCATTATTACTGCTTTACTCATTGGATAGATTAGCAATCCATTATTATTGCTTTACTCATTGGATAGATTAGCAATCCATTATTATTGCTTTACCCATTGGATAGATTAGCAATCCATTATTATTGCTTTACTCATTGGATAGATTAGCAATCCATTATTATTGCTTTACCCATTGGATAGATTAGCAATCCATTATTACTGCTTTACTCATTGGATAGATTAGCATTCCATTCTTATTGCTTTACTCATTGGATAGATTAGCAATCCATTATTATTGCTTTACCCATTGGATAGATTAGCAATCCATTATTATTGCTTTACTCATTGGATAGATTAGCAATCCATTATTATTGCTTTACCCATTGGATAGATTAGCAATCCATTATTACTGCTTTACTCATTGGATAGATTAGCAATCCATTATTATTGCTTTACCCATTGGATAGATTAGCAATCCATTATTATTGCTTTACTCATTGGATAGATTAGCAATCCATTATTATTGCTTTACCCATTGGATAGATTAGCAATCCATTATTATTGCTTTACTCATTGGATAGATTAGCAATCCATTCTTATTGCTTTACTCATTGGATAGATTAGCAATCCATTATTATTGCTTTACTCATTGGATAGATTAGCAATCCATTATTATTGCTTTACTCATTGGATAGATTAGCAATCCATTATTATTGCTTTACCCATTGGATAGATTAGCAATCCATTATTATTGCTTTACTCATTGGATAGATTAGCAATCCATTCTTATTGCTTTACTCATTGGATAGATTAGCAATCCATTCTTATTGCTTTACTCATTGGATAGACTAGCAATCCATTATTATTGCTTTACTCATTGGATAGATTAGCAATCCATTATTATTGCTTTACTCATTGGATAGACTAGCAATCCATTATTATTGCTTTACTCATTGGATAGATTAGCAATCCATTATTATTGCTTTACTCATTGGATAGACTAGCAATCCATTATTATTGCTTTACTCATTGGATAGATTAGCAATCCATTCTTATTGCTTTACTCATTGGATAGATTAGCAATCCATTATTATTGCTTTACTCACTGGATAGATTAGCAATCCATTCTTATTGCTTTACTCATTGGATAGATTAGCAATCCATTCTTATTGCTTTACTCATTGGATAGATTAGCAATCCATTCTTATTGCTTTACTCATTGGATAGATTAGAAATCCATTCTTATTGCTTTACTCATTGGATAGACTAGCAATCCATTATTATTGCTTTACTCATTGGATAGATTAGCAATCCATTCTTATTGCTTTACTCATTGGATAGACTAGCAATCCATTATTATTGCTTTACTCATTGGATAGATTAGCAATCCATTCTTATTGCTTTACTCATTGGATAGATTAGAAATCCATTCTATTCCTTTATTCATTAGATAGATTAGCACATGGATTACATAATACGAGGATACAACCTTATAAGCAATATTCACAAACTGCTTCTCACCTTAAAGAGGCTTAGCCGAGGTAGAATCCGCCTCCCTGTCGCACTCATTTATTTAGTT
Source organism: Macrostomum lignano (assembly GCA_002269645.1). Lineage (NCBI taxonomy): Eukaryota > Metazoa > Platyhelminthes > Macrostomidae > Macrostomum > Macrostomum lignano. The sequence continues at coordinate 184,433 of NIVC01001013.1, forward strand.
AGCGTTGATTCAGCACGGTGACGTCAGCTGATTTAATCGTACGCCTTGAGAATCGGGATATAGCAACTATTAGTACAGCGCCTCGATCCCAGTGGCATTAATAGATCAGTCAGTCAGTTCTGCTCCACACAGAGAATGCTCTAGCTAGATTCAAAATGCCTGTGAGAGCGCGCCAAGGCCAAACAATTCTTTCTTAATTCCTTTTTGGAGCGAAGCCCGACAAACTGCAGACTTGGCGAGTATTGGCGGGGGGCGGCGCCACTGCCGGCACACTCTCCGCGGGGGCTGGGCGCCGGTCGCGGATGCGTACACTTGTACTTTCCCGCCTCGCCCTCCCCTCCTGCCCTCTCCTCCCCCCTCCCATGGCTCCCACTTTGTCGCAGTTTTGGCCTAGATCTGGGAACAGTTTGCGGGCATGGGAACCGCCTGGGGGGGGGGGCATCGGGTGGGAGTTGCAAGATCTCCCTGGCAATCGTGGGAGACCCGTAGACCGACTCTGGCCAATCGCAGCTGGGGGCTGAAGGCTAAAGTTTAATCCGCAGACCGATTAGCAACACGGCAGCGGAGCAGTCGAGTTTGTATTGGCTAAACAGTAACGAAGCTCGCTAGCCTCCCGATACACATTCTGTACCCAGTGACAGCTGAAAACAGCGATACTATCATTTTGGCAGAGCCAAGGAGGGGGCGGAGTCATTAGAGAGTTGAGCACACTTAAAATAAAGAGCTGGCCAGGCTGAAGGATACTAACAGCTTAGCAGCTAGCGGTCTCAATGGTCCTGGTCTGGCCATGCATAAAATGTTCTGCATTTTGAGGGCCAAAATTTTATTTAGCTTTTTCCTTTTCTAACTTTGGTGTAGTACCAACCGCAGACCCCACTACACAGAGGTGAATTCTTTGCGAAAGAATTTTTTTCCCTAAAAAACGGACAGGTATAGTGGTGGTTAGACAAGTGAAATCCTCGCTTCAAGCCAACTTCGCTAAGCTCTCTCTGTTTACGGTGTTGTCGAAAAAATTCCCAACTTCGGCGGACTGTCCTGCGGCACAAAAAATCTCTTTTCGCGCTTGCATCCGCTTTTGACCCTATGGGGCGGACTTGCATGCGGCCTCGAAGCCCAGAATTGCATGAAATCCCTACATCCCAGAATTGCATGAAATCCCTACATCCCAGAATTGCATGAAATCCCTACATCCCAGAATTGCATGAAATCCCTACATCCCAGAATTGCATGAAATCCCTACATCCCAAAATTGCATGAAATCCCTACATCCCAAAATTGCATGAAATCCCTACATCCCAAAATTGCATGAAATCCCTACATCCCAGAATTGCATGAAATCCCTACATCCCAGAATTGCATGAAATCCCTACATCCCAGAACTGCATGAAATCCCTACATCCCAGAATTGCATGAAATCCCTACATCCCTGAATTGCATGAAATCCCTACATCCCAGAATTGCATGAAATTCCTACATCCCAGAATTGCATGAAATCCCTACATCCCAGAATTGCATGAAATCCCTACATCCCTGAATTGCATGAAATCCCTACATCCCTGAATTGCATGAAATCCCTACATCCCAGAATTGCATGAAATCCCTACATCACTGAATTGCATGAAATCCCTACATCCCTGAATTGCATGAAATCCCTACATCCCAGAATTGCATGAAATCCCTACATCCCAGAATTGCATGAAATCCCTACATCCCAGAATTGCATGAAATCCCTACATCCCAGAATTGCATGAAATCCCTACATCTCAGAATTGCATGAAATCCCTACATCCAAGAATTGCATGAAATCCCTACATTCCAGAATTGCATGAAATCCCTACATTCCAGAATTGCATGAAATCCCTACATCCCAGAATTGCATGAAATCCCTACATCCCAGAATTGCATGCAATCCCTACATCCCTGAATTGCATGAAATCCCTACATCCCAGATTTGCATGAAATCCCTACATCCCTGAATTGCATGAAATCCCTACATCCCTGAATTGCATGAAATCCCTACATCCCATCCCAGAATTGCATGAAATCCCTACATCCCAGAATTGCATGAAATCCCTACATCCCAGAATTCCATAAAATCCCTACATCCCAGAATTGCAAATAGCGCCGAAAATTCCAGAATTATATGAAAATTTACATTTTTAATACTTTTCTACATTTTCAGTTCTGTAAAATGTCCGTGCTCGTTGAAATTAAAAAGAAATGAATGCAGAAAATCAATTTTTTAAAAACCAAATATCGAATTCTACCCGATTCTATACTAGATAAAAGCCAGATCGATGGGCCAAGGGAAAACTAACTGATAAATAATTATGAATAATTATGCATAATTATCAATAATCAGCTCGCTGCCCAGTGCCCAGCCGCTAATATCTTCAAACAACATCCGCCGGTCTGAGCAATTATTAATCTGCCAGCCGACTCCACGCAGCTGGTGCTGAGCCAAGGACAAGCCCCAGCTAACCAGCAATTATATTTCATAAATTATCCACATTCAGTCTGCTCTGAGTCCGCACTCCAGGCAGCTCTGGCCTCGCGAGATTAATTTTTTCTACAAAGAATAAGTAGAAAAAATTATTTTGGGGGTATGGGAGATCAGAAATTGGGATCGGGAATGGGGGATCGGGAATGGGAGATCGGGAATGGGGGATCGGGAATGGGGGTCGGGAATGGGGGATCGGGAATGGGGATCGGGAATGGGGGATCGGGAATGGGGGAACAGGAATGGGGGATCGGGAATGGGAGATCGGGAATGGGGGATCGGGAATGGGGGTCGGGAATGGGGGATCGGGAATGGGGGATCGGGAATGGGGGATCGGGAATCGGGAATCGGGAATGGGAGATCGGGAATGGGGGATCGGGAATCGGGAATCGGGAATGGGGGATCGGGAATGGAGGATCGGGAATCGGGAATCGGGAATGGGGGATCGGGAATGGGGATCGGGAATGGGGAATCGGGAATGGGGGATCATGCTAGGATGCTAGGATCAGAAATCGGATGCTAGGATCAGAAATGGAATGCTAGGATCAGAAATGGGATGCTAGGATCAGAAATGGGATGCTAGGATCAGAAATGGGATGCTAGGATCAGAAATGGGATGCTAGGGTCAGAAATGGGATGCTAAGATCAGAAATGGAATGCTAGGATCAGAAATCGGATGCAAGGATCAGAAATCGGATGCTAGGATCAGAAATCGGATGCTAGGATCAGAAATGGGATGCTAGGATCAGAAATGGGATGCTAGGATCAGAAATCGGATGCTAGGATCAGAAATCGGATGCTAGGATCAGAAATGGGATGCTAGGATCAGAAATGGGATGCTAGGATCAGAAATGGGATGCTAGGATCAGAAATGGGATGCTAGGATCAGAAATCGGATGCTAGGGTCAGAAATGGGATGCTAGGATCAGAAATGGAATGCTAGGATCAGAAATGGGATGCTAGGGTCAGAAATGGGATGCTAAGATCAGAAATGGAATGCTAGGATCAGAAATGGGATGCTAGGGTCAGAAATGGGATGCTAAGATCAGAAATGGAATGCTAGGATCAGAAATCGGATGCAAGGATCAGAAATCGGATGCTAGGATCAGAAATGGGATGCTAGGATCAGAAATGGGATGCTAGGATCAGAAATCGGATGCTAGGATCAGAAATCGGATGCTAGGATCAGAAATGGTATGCTAGGATCAGAAATGGGAGATCGATGCAAATTTCTTTAGTGCAGTAACAATATTCAGATAGTCAGAAGTGATATTAACGTAAAGTTTCAGAGTGCAGAAACTGTTGTCTTTAGATGCTGAGTAGCAGCGCCTTAAGCAGTGCTGTCAAGAAGCTGTTGATGGATTTGCAAAGCAAAAATCGAATAAAAAATCAGCTCATGCGGGAGCCAATATTGATTGCCCCGCAGCTGTCAAACTCAAAATTCTCCAACCAAGAAGAACGAGAGCAGGTTTCCCGACGGGCAGAGAGAGGGAGAGAGAGCGATCATTACCTCCCAGCCTCTCGCCGCCTAGCCTCATCATGCCGCAGCAAGCAGCAAGATATGAGAGCGCGCAGCAAAGTGGGAGCCGGCTGAAGAGAGATAGATTGGCAATCGAGGGCCCGTGGCTGCGGCATTGTCAGCCTGGGGCAATTGGCCATTAAAAGTGCACAGTGAGGGGCTGTCACAGCAACCCGAGCTCCAGGACAAACAGTAGACCAGGGAAGGGAGAACCAATATTCGAAATCGGTCTCTGCTAGCTGAGCTGAAACGGAGGAAGTGGATATCAATTTTCCTAGACAAGAGCAGTTCAGGAGAGCTTTGTACTCGTAATGCTTCGAGTTCTCCCGCTATTCTGGATAATATCAGATATGAAAAAGTTTGTTAGTAGTAAGATTGCGGATTGCTACTGTTATTTAGTCTTTAGGACAAAGCAGGGACCGACAGGGTGTTTCACATACGACTTGTAGGGGCTACAAGTGCGACAAGTTACAATTAAGTTTCATGAATAAGCTACTTTCAGTTCAGTAGTAAGTAAAGCAGAAAATAGTGTTAATGTAGCTGTTATTTTTAAAGTCAAGGCTCATTTATTGGCTCTAAACCTCCCCCCAGCTTAAATCCTCCTTAAACCTTAAACCGCGCCTTTCCACACTCCCCCCCGCCCCGCCCCAATTTTTATTGCCTTTCTCGGAATTCCAGCCTAAAGCTGCCATGTACAGTTCAGTGGACTGGCTAATGTACATTATTGCTGAACCAATTAGCAAGCTGTTTACGCCTGCAAGCTTGGGCTTCTAAACTTATCAAAGTCATTTCAGCTGGCTTTATTTTTATAAAATAGCTTATGTATTCTTCTTTGCTATTGAACTGAAAGAAGAAAGCTGTTTTACTAAGGATATATGCCTAGTGGCCCGCGCCTATGATGTCTACCGAGCCCCAACACTTGTAGTGACTGACAAGTTGAAGAGTTGTCTTCCTTAGTTGCTCAAGCTTGTAAATTTGTTATGAAAGCATACAAAAAACATGTAAGCAGCCTTGTGAAACGCTCTTCCTGCAGCTGGTAAACTTTTAGCTATTCAGCTTGTAATTCTGCTTGAAATGCATTGGATAGATAGGTCCAAGGTGCTTTTGAAAGTTTAAGAGAAAGATGCCTTAACTTTCGGATGTCTATGACCAAGACCCAATTCACATCCAATTCAAACCGATAGCGACTAGATGGCTATACTTCTATACTTTGTCTTCTGTGATCTATCATAGTGAGAGATACGCTCAAAAACAAAGTCAAAGGACGCAATGTCAGTTCGAGCGAGAGTTTTATTCGAGTACGACCGCAACAATCCGACTCACGAGGCCTACCTGAAACAGCTGGAGATCCGCATTGAGACGGCCTGGCCCGACCTGGTACGGCTGGACACCCGGTCAAGGAGCATCACTTTTCCCGAGTTGAGTCTCACACTGTACAGCAATGTTAGTGCCCGACTCTGTGGCATCTGTACGTTTAAGTATTCTGCCTCAATCTTTTCTGTTGGTACGCTCGTAGCGCGACCGACGTTCGCCTTTGAGCCTTGTTGTTGAGGCACCTGTGTGATGCTTGCAATTATTATTTTAAATTTATTGACGAGAGGGGATGTGAAAAGGAAAAGAGGACGGAAGGGGATGGGGGGAAGAGAGGGGATGGGAGGGGAAGAGAGGGGAGAGATGGGAGGTAAGAGAGGGGATGGAAGGGGAAGAGAGGGGATGGGAGGGAAGGAAGAGAGGGGATGGGAGGGAGGTAAGAGTGGGAATGGGAAGTAAGAGAGGGGATGGAAGGGAAGAGAGGGGATGCGGGAAGGCAGGGGAGGGGAAGAAAGGGGATACTTTACCTTAATCCTTAATCCGTAGATCTATAACCTTAATCCGCACCTGTATACCTGTACTAATCCGACTGTATCGTGCTGTCCGGTTTTTTTGTCAGGACGAGCGGCTGCTGGCCTCCGTGACAGACGGGCGGTGGCCCATGGTGCCCGACACCTGCAGCCTCACCAAGTACTGGTTTGTGGCTCAGCCGCCGCCCCTGCCTGCGGTGATGCGCGCGATCGAGGCCTGCCTGCAGATGGAGCCGGTCTGCTACGACCTGCTGTGCTGCATGCCCTGACTGATGAGTGATTGCGTTCTTACCTATATTTGAAGACCTGCAAATAAAAACCTTTGATAAACTGATTCAACATCACCGTTGGGCACAGAAAAATTTACTGTCAGCATTAAATGTTTTTTTTATTTTCCCAAAGTGTTACAAGCAAGACCAGCCAAACTGAAAGTCCCTAATTCTATCCCTAATACTAATCCTATCCTTAATTCCAGTCCTAATCCTATCCCTAATCCTAATCCTATCCTTAATCCTAGCCCAAATCCTATCCCAAATCCTATCCTTAATCCCAGCCCTAATCCTATCCCTAATCCTAACCCTAATCCTATCCTAAATCCTATCCTTAATCCTACCCCTAATCCTACCCCTAATCCTAACCCTAATCCTGCCCCTAATCCTATCCTATCCTTAATCCTATCCCTAATCCTATCCTTAATACTAGCCCTAATCCTATCCTTAATCCTATCCTTAATCCTAGCCCAAATCCTACATCTAATCCTAATCCCAACCACAGAATACTGTGTATTCTGTGATCTTAACCCTAGCCTATAGCCCGAGCCTAGAGCGTTACTACCAGATTCAGGCGTGCGTACTTTTTCATTCTAAACTTGTCTTGTACGCGCTCATTAAACTTATTTTGGGGGCAGCCCTCCCTACCCGAGGGCTGTTCTATATGGCCTGTTCTTATCTCTCCTATTTCAGTGCACTAAGGCTGGCCACACAAACGCGCGCATATCGCACAGACGAATCCAGCCGAGAAGCATCCAGCCCGATTTCGGTTACAGCCATGCTGTCGGAGAGTTTCCTATCCAGAGAGCAGCCGCCGCTGAACCAGAGTAGCACCAGGGGCCGGTTCGCCGGCTACAAAGTTCTCGTCACCGGCGGCGCCAGCGGGATTGGCCGCGCCGTTGTTGAACGATTCATCAACGACGGCGCCACAGTCGGCATTTTGGACGCCAATAAGGCCGGTCTGGATGCGGTCGTTGACGACTTGAAACAGCAAGGATTCCAAGCGGTGCTCGGTTGTCATGGCGACGTAACGAAACCAGAGTCGTGCAAGGCGATCTGCAGCCAGCTGGCGGACTGGTGCCCCCAGGAGGGCGACGGCCGGTGGATCAACTGCCTGGTGAACTGCGCCTGCACCTTCCTGGGCAGGGGGCTGGACGCCACCAACCAGGACTGGGCACTCTGCCAGGTAGGCAGCAATTGACGCTTTGTGGTTGAGTGTGACGACGTTCTTGAGAGAGGAGTCGGTCTTTTTGTTAGAAGTTGATTTGAAGTTTTTAAATTGAATAAATTGTTAATATTTCACTTTCTGGGGCTTCCAGATTCTAAATGAAGCGACCATTCACTTTGTCAAGGTATTTTATATAGGCTCTATAGGCATGCTTAATCTCATTTACGAAGGTAAAACACAGACAAGTATTTTACGGGAGACTGGGGCTTCCGGGAGAACGCAAATAATGTCCCGGAAAATCTTTGCTTTATGAGCTGTTGTACTTCGGTTGTGTCATAAGTAATGTCACTGATGTGAAAACAGACGAACTTGCAATCGCAGATGAACAAAACTGTACCACTCAACAACATAGAGTCCCCCAATATCAATCACCCTACAGCTTGTCCACCTCAGCCTGCAGGTGTTTTTCCTCCAACTGCCATAACCAGTGCAACGCGGCCTGTTTGACCTCTTCATGGTTTGCGAAACTCTTGTTGGAAAAGTCAGCCTTCAGCCATTTGAACAGGAATCTCTTGCAAAAGTTGAAGTCCGGGCTGTAGGGACTGTCAGAGCATCACTCGCCGTACAGGCAGAAAATTCGAAACAGCCTTCAGGTGTGCAGCCGTGCGGTGTCCATCTGCCACAGAACTTCGTCCCGGTGACATGGATTTGACCGGAGAGTGCGCCAGAGGTCTCCAGTGTGCCGGACAAAGTCGATAAAATACTGGCCATCGACCTTGGTGTTCGGTGGAGTTGAGCAGATGGAGACTCGTTTGTTTGGCGTGAAGGCTACCAGCAGCATGGTCTTCTTGTCCAAGATGGACTTCCTAGTCACCATCGGCCTGGAGTCCCCAGCTCCCAGCCAGCAGCGATTGTCTGCCTTGCTGCCCTTGCCATCCAGGTGGAGCCAGCTTTCATCCTCAGCAACCAGGCAGTTTAGGATGTCATTCAAGCCCCGGCTGCTAAACACCTTGCGGATCTGCTTGGTCCAGGCGTCATGTCGAGATTCATGGTGATTCATGGTGAGGCACGCAACTCATACACGCTCATGGCCGAGAATCGCACGAAAACCCCCGGCCAATTTTCATGCTCAAGCCCCAGATTATTGTGGCCGAGCACGGGGTCGTGAATCGAAAGTCCTTCTGCCATGGGTGGTTGCAGCTCTGAGTAGAGGTGGATTTGCAATTCCTGGCCACCTTGCAGTCGGTCAGGCATATTTTTTATTTTCGACATTTAATTTACATAGAAACAATTGCAAAAGTCGATCTGTCTACTGATTTAGTACACAAAATATGCATTTGATTTAAACTGCAGGAAGTGAACGTGACCGGCTATTTCAACACGGTGCAAGCGGCCCTGCCGTTCATGCGCCTGGCGCCAGAGGGCAGGCGCGCTGTGGTGAACTTGAGTAGCGCCGCCGCCTACAGCGCCTACAAGGGCCGCTGGACCTACGTGGCCACGAAGGGCGCCATCGTGTCGCTGAGCCGAGGCATGTCCGTCGACCTGGGTGCGGCCGGGGTTCGAGTCAACTCGGTCAGCCCTGGCTACATCTGGTCACCCGAGCAGGCAAAGGTGTCGCCCGACGGCACCAGGGCCGGCATGGCCGATCGGATCAGCCGGTACAGCGCACTCGGACGCGAGGGCAACACCAGCGAGGTGGCTGGCGTCGTCACCTTTCTGTGCAGCCGCGACGCCGGATTTGTCACCGGCGCAGACCTGCTGGTGGACGGCGGCTACCGCGCGATGACGGTCGACTCGCACGAGACGTTTGCCGGCTGCGTCCAGCCGTCAAGCGATTGATCGATTGATTGATTGATTGATTGATTGATGGGTGCGCAATGGTGGGGTTTTGAAGGAACAAGGACCATTTTAGATATATTATTGGACAGTACAAAGACCACTTTAGCTGTTTAAAATGTCGAAAAACCCCGATTGATTTGGGAGTGCTAAAAATGATCAGGTTAGCGCATTGAAAGAAATAAAGGAAGTAATACATGTATCTTGCTAAATAAGTTGTGGCCTTAAAAAATTTCCATGGAGCTGTCTTTGGATCGGCCGCCCCTCTTACAGGTATCACCATTGTTTTTTAATCTGCCGCCACTCTTATCACTATCGTCCTTTGATCCACCGCCACTCCTATCACCATCGTTTTTTAATCTGCTGCGACTCTTATCGCCATCGTCCTTTGATCCACCGCCACTCCTATCACCATCGTCCTTTGATCCACCGCCACTCTTATCACCATCGTCCTTTGATCTGCCGCCACTCTTATCACCATCTTCCTTTGATCTGCCGCCACTCTTATCACCATCGTCCTTTGATCTGCTGCCACTCTTATCACCATCGTCCTTTGATCTGCCGCCACTCTTATCACCATCTTCCTTTGATCTGCCGCCACTCTTATCACCATCGTCCTTTGATCTGCCGCCACTCTTATCACCATCGTCCTTTGATCCACCGCCACTCTTATCACCTTGTCTGTTAACTTCCAGATTCGTACCGCCAAATTTGCTTTGATTTTACACATGCAATAAAAAAGAATATAATGACAATGTACTTTTCCAACGAGCTGTTTCTGGTCACAGCGGCCGGTGGTGAATATTGGCTACAAGGCATTAAAAGCATTTTTATAATATTTTTGTACTTTATATACTTTATCTTGGTTAAGCATAGAATATTATATCAATAACAGCATATAATAACGAATATTGGAGATGAAAATAGAGTGAATAAATCCTCAGTAAGCCACAACAGCAGGACTGCAAGTTCTGTGGGTTTACTGCATTGACCTATAAACTTTTAAAAACGAAATTTTATAAATGATGACAAACAATAGTTACAATTTACTTAGCTTTGTTGGAGGTCAGAAGTTGGTCTATGGAAATACTGGATATTGGTGAGGCTGCTAGAACCAAGATAAGCTGACGCAGCCCTGTAGTAGAGTAGCTACAGACATCCCTGTAGTAGAGTAGCTACAGACATCCCTGTAGAAGAGTAGCTACAGACAGCCCTGTAGTAGAGTAGCTACAGACAGCCCTGTAGTAGAGTAGCTACAGACAGCCCTGTAGTAAAGTAGCTACAGACAGCCCTGTAGTAGAGTAGCTACAGACAGCCCTGTAGTAGAGTAGCTACAGACATCCCTGTAGTAGAGTAGCTACAGACATATCCCTGTAGTAGAGTAGCTACAGACATATCCCTGTAGTAGAGTAGCTACAGACATCCCTGTAGTAGAGTAGCTACAGACATCCCTGTAGTAGAGTAGCTACAGACATCCCTGTAGTAGAGTAGCTACAGACATCCCTGTAGTAGAGTAGCTACAGACATATCCCTGTAGTAGAGTAGCTACAGACATCCCTGTAGTAGAGTAGCTACAGACATCCCTGTAGTAGAGTAGCTACAGACATCCCTGTAGTAGAGTAGCTACAGACAGCCCTGTAGTAGAGTAGCTACAGACATCCCTGTAGTAGAGTAGCTACAGACATCCCTGTAGTAGAGTAGCTACAGATATCCCTGTAGTAGAGTAGCTACAGACATCCCTGTAGTAGAGTAGCTACAGACATCCCTGTAGTAGAGTAGCTACAGATATCCCTGTAGTAGAGTAGCTACAGACATCCCTGTAGTAGAGTAGCTACAGACATCCCTGTAGTAGAGTAGCTACAGACATCCCTGTAGTAGAGTAGCTACAGACATCCCTGTAGTAGAGTAGCTACAGACAGCCCTGTAGTAGAGTAGCTACAGACATCCCTGTAGTAGAGTAGCTACAAACATCCCTGTAGTAGAGTAGCTACAGATATCCCTGTAGTAGAGTAGCTACAGACATATCCCTGTAGTAGAGTAGCTACAGATATCCCTGTAGTAGAGTAGCTACAGACATCCCTGTAGTAGAGTAGCTACAGATATCCCTGTAGTAGAGTAGCTACAGATATCCCTGTAGTAGAGTAGCTACAGATATCCCTGTAGTAGAGTAGCTACAGACATCCCTGTAGTAGAGTAGCTACAGACATCCCTGTAGTAGAGTAGCTACAGACATCCCTGTAGTAGAGTAGCTACAGACATATCCCTGTAGTAGAGTAGCTACAGACATCACTGTAGTAGAGTAGCTACAAACATCCCTGTAGTAGAGTAGCTACAAACATCCCTGTAGTAGAGTAGCTACAGACATCCCTGTAGTAGAGTAGCTACAGATATCCCTGTAGTAGAGTAGCTACAGATATCCCTGTAGTAGAGTAGCTACAGATATCCCTGTAGTAGAGTAGCTACAGATATCCCTGTAGTAGAGTAGCTACAGACATATCCCTGTAGTAGAGTAGCTACAGACATATCCATTTAGTAGAGTAGCTACAGACATATCCCTGTAGTAGAGTAGCTACAGACATCCCTGTAGTAGAGTAGCTACAGACATCCCTGTAGTAGAGTAGCTACAGACATATCCCTGTAGTAGAGTAGCTACAGACATCCCTGTAGTAGAGTAGCTACAGACATCCCTGTAGTAGAGTAGCTACAGACATCCCTGTAGTAGAGTAGCTACAGATATCCCTGTAGTAGAGTAGCTACAGATATCCCTGTAGTAGAGTAGCTACAGACAGCCCTGTAGTAGAGTAGCTACAGATATCCCTGTAGTAGAGTAGCTACAGACATATCCCTGTAGTAGAGTAGCTACAGACATCACTGTAGTAGAGTAGCTACAAACATCCCTGTAGTAGAGTAGCTACAAACATCCCTGTAGTAGAGTAGCTACAGACATCCCTGTAGTAGAGTAGCTACAGACATCCCTGTAGTAGAGTAGCTACAGATATCCCTGTAGTAGAGTAGCTACAGACATCCCTGTAGTAGAGTAGCTACAGACATATCCCTGTAGTAGAGTAGCTACAGACATATCCATTTAGTAGAGTAGCTACAGACATCCCTGTAGTAGAGTAGCTACAGACATCCCTGTAGTAGAGTAGCTACAGACATATCCCTGTAGTAGAGTAGCTACAGACATCCCTGTAGTAGAGTAGCTACAGATATCCCTGTAGTAGAGTAGCTACAGACATCCCTGTAGTAGAGTAGCTACAGACAGCCCTGTAGTAGAGTAGCTACAGACATCCCTGTAGTACAGTAGCTACAGACATCCCTGTAGTAGAGTAGCTACAGATATCCCTGTAGTAGAGCAGCTACAGACATATCCCTGTAGTAGAGTAGCTACAGACATCCCTGTAGTAGAGTAGCTACAGACATCCCTGTAGTAGAGTAGCTACAGACATCCCTGTAGTAGAGTAGCTACAGACATCCCTGTAGTAGAGTAGCTACAGACATCCCTGTAGTAGAGTAGCTACAGACATATCCCTGTAGTAGAGTAGCTACAGACATATCCATTTAGTAGAGTAGCTACAGACATATCCCTGTAGTAGAGTAGCTACAGACATCCCTGTAGTAGAGTAGCTACAGACATCCCTGTAGTAGAGTAGCTACAGACATCCCTGTAGTAGAGTAGCTACAGACATCCCTGTAGTAGAGTAGCTACAGACATCCCTGTAGTAGAGTAGCTACAGACATCCCTGTAGTAGAGTAGCTACAGACATCCCTGTAGTAGAGTAGCTACAGACATATCCCTGTAGTAGAGTAGCTACAGACATATCCCTGTAGTAGAGTAGCTACAGACATCCCTGTAGTAGAGTAGCTACAGACATATCCCTGTAGTAGAGTAGCTACAGACATATCCATTTAGTAGAGTAGCTACAGACATCCCTGTAGTAGAGTAGCTACAGACATCCCTGTAGTAGAGTAGCTACAGACATCCCTGTAGTAGAGTAGCTACAGATATCCCTGTAGTAGAGTAGCTACAGATATCCCTGTAGTAGAGTAGCTACAGACATATCCCTGTAGTAGAGTAGCTACAGACATATCCCTGTAGTAGAGTAGCTACAGACATCCCTGTAGTAGAGTAGCTACAGACATCCCTGTAGTAGAGTAGCTACAGACAGCCCTGTAGTAGAGTAGCTACAGACAGCCCTGTAGTAAAGTAGCTACAGACAGCCCTGTAGTAGAGTAGCTACAGACAGCCCTGTAGTAGAGTAGCTACAGACATCCCTGTAGTAGAGTAGCTACAGACATATCCCTGTAGTAGAGTAGCTACAGACATATCCCTGTAGTAGAGTAGCTACAGACATCCCTGTAGTAGAGTAGCTACAGACATCCCTGTAGTAGAGTAGCTACAGACATCCCTGTAGTAGAGTAGCTACAGACATCCCTGTAGTAGAGTAGCTACAGACATATCCCTGTAGTAGAGTAGCTACAGACATCCCTGTAGTAGAGTAGCTACAGACATCCCTGTAGTAGAGTAGCTACAGACATCCCTGTAGTAGAGTAGCTACAGACAGCCCTGTAGTAGAGTAGCTACAGACATCCCTGTAGTAGAGTAGCTACAAACATCCCTGTAGTAGAGTAGCTACAGATATCCCTGTAGTAGAGTAGCTACAGACATCCCTGTAGTAGAGTAGCTACAGACATCCCTGTAGTAGAGTAGCTACAGATATCCCTGTAGTAGAGTAGCTACAGACATCCCTGTAGTAGAGTAGCTACAGACATCCCTGTAGTAGAGTAGCTACAGACATCCCTGTAGTAGAGTAGCTACAGACATCCCTGTAGTAGAGTAGCTACAGACAGCCCTGTAGTAGAGTAGCTACAGACATCCCTGTAGTAGAGTAGCTACAAACATCCCTGTAGTAGAGTAGCTACAGATATCCCTGTAGTAGAGTAGCTACAGACATATCCCTGTAGTAGAGTAGCTACAGATATCCCTGTAGTAGAGTAGCTACAGACATCCCTGTAGTAGAGTAGCTACAGATATCCCTGTAGTAGAGTAGCTACAGATATCCCTGTAGTAGAGTAGCTACAGATATCCCTGTAGTAGAGTAGCTACAGACATCCCTGTAGTAGAGTAGCTACAGACATCCCTGTAGTAGAGTAGCTACAGACATCCCTGTAGTAGAGTAGCTACAGACATATCCCTGTAGTAGAGTAGCTACAGACATCACTGTAGTAGAGTAGCTACAAACATCCCTGTAGTAGAGTAGCTACAAACATCCCTGTAGTAGAGTAGCTACAGACATCCCTGTAGTAGAGTAGCTACAGATATCCCTGTAGTAGAGTAGCTACAGATATCCCTGTAGTAGAGTAGCTACAGATATCCCTGTAGTAGAGTAGCTACAGATATCCCTGTAGTAGAGTAGCTACAGACATATCCCTGTAGTAGAGTAGCTACAGACATATCCATTTAGTAGAGTAGCTACAGACATATCCCTGTAGTAGAGTAGCTACAGACATCCCTGTAGTAGAGTAGCTACAGACATCCCTGTAGTAGAGTAGCTACAGACATATCCCTGTAGTAGAGTAGCTACAGACATCCCTGTAGTAGAGTAGCTACAGACATCCCTGTAGTAGAGTAGCTACAGACATCCCTGTAGTAGAGTAGCTACAGATATCCCTGTAGTAGAGTAGCTACAGATATCCCTGTAGTAGAGTAGCTACAGACAGCCCTGTAGTAGAGTAGCTACAGATATCCCTGTAGTAGAGTAGCTACAGACATATCCCTGTAGTAGAGTAGCTACAGACATCACTGTAGTAGAGTAGCTACAAACATCCCTGTAGTAGAGTAGCTACAAACATCCCTGTAGTAGAGTAGCTACAGACATCCCTGTAGTAGAGTAGCTACAGACATCCCTGTAGTAGAGTAGCTACAGATATCCCTGTAGTAGAGTAGCTACAGACATCCCTGTAGTAGAGTAGCTACAGACATATCCCTGTAGTAGAGTAGCTACAGACATATCCATTTAGTAGAGTAGCTACAGACATCCCTGTAGTAGAGTAGCTACAGACATCCCTGTAGTAGAGTAGCTACAGACATATCCCTGTAGTAGAGTAGCTACAGACATCCCTGTAGTAGAGTAGCTACAGATATCCCTGTAGTAGAGTAGCTACAGACATCCCTGTAGTAGAGTAGCTACAGACAGCCCTGTAGTAGAGTAGCTACAGACATCCCTGTAGTACAGTAGCTACAGACATCCCTGTAGTAGAGTAGCTACAGATATCCCTGTAGTAGAGCAGCTACAGACATATCCCTGTAGTAGAGTAGCTACAGACATCCCTGTAGTAGAGTAGCTACAGACATCCCTGTAGTAGAGTAGCTACAGACATCCCTGTAGTAGAGTAGCTACAGACATCCCTGTAGTAGAGTAGCTACAGACATCCCTGTAGTAGAGTAGCTACAGACATATCCCTGTAGTAGAGTAGCTACAGACATATCCATTTAGTAGAGTAGCTACAGACATATCCCTGTAGTAGAGTAGCTACAGACATCCCTGTAGTAGAGTAGCTACAGACATCCCTGTAGTAGAGTAGCTACAGACATCCCTGTAGTAGAGTAGCTACAGACATCCCTGTAGTAGAGTAGCTACAGACATCCCTGTAGTAGAGTAGCTACAGACATCCCTGTAGTAGAGTAGCTACAGACATCCCTGTAGTAGAGTAGCTACAGACATATCCCTGTAGTAGAGTAGCTACAGACATATCCCTGTAGTAGAGTAGCTACAGACATCCCTGTAGTAGAGTAGCTACAGACATATCCCTGTAGTAGAGTAGCTACAGACATATCCATTTAGTAGAGTAGCTACAGACATCCCTGTAGTAGAGTAGCTACAGACATCCCTGTAGTAGAGTAGCTACAGACATCCCTGTAGTAGAGTAGCTACAGATATCCCTGTAGTAGAGTAGCTACAGATATCCCTGTAGTAGAGTAGCTACAGACATATCCCTGTAGTAGAGTAGCTACAGACATATCCCTGTAGTAGAGTAGCTACAGACATCCCTGTAGTAGAGTAGCTACAGACATCCCTGTAGTAGAGTAGCTACAGACATCCCTGTAGTAGAGTAGCTACAGACATCCCTGTAGTAGAGTAGCTACAGACATCCCTGTAGTAGAGTAGCTTACCCGTATCGCTCCCACGATTCTGTTCCCATGACAACCGCAGTGCAGCAGCGGATCTGACAGACAAGCGCAATCAAAGCAACTCAAAGAAAGCATTAAAAATAATAATTTTTGGAGCAGAGCCTGTAGCAGAAAATCAACCGGAAGAGCTACTAAGATGAAAATCTGACAAAAATTGGAATCGAATATGCAAGAATATGACGCTGAGGAACTGAAGCTGATCACAGTCTTAGCACAATATTCAAGGTATAATTGAATATAATATTTCAATATAACAAATCTAGTAAACGGATTACTGCAGTCTATTATCTTTGCAAATGATGGGGCGCAGAGTCTGGGAATATCATATATTGTAATAAATATTTATTCCACCATTTTTGAATGCATGCAGCAAATATTTTTATAGCTATACGCTCACTATGTTACTATTAAGTAGTCTAACAGAGAAAATAAGCAGATAAAAGTGTTCTGAGAACTTCATGGAGACTTTTGTGCTGAATGAAAGCGAATTGGTCAAGCATCTTTCTTCCGTCTGCCAAGTTTAGATCTGAAATATGATCAGGGTTGAAAACTGCTGGCAAAGTATGCAGTGGGTCATCAATCTCCCGGTTCTCCATGGAGTCACCAACCCGCGTAATTCTTCACTCAGTGGGTCACCAACCCGCTTAACTCTCTTCACTCAGTGGGTCACCAACTCGCTTAACTCTCTTCACTCAGTGGGTCACCAACCCGCTTAACTCTCTTCACTCAGTGGGTCACCAACTCGCTTAACTCTCTTCACTCAGTGGGTCACCAACCCGCTTGACTCTCTTCACTCAGTGGGTCACCAACCCGCTTAACTCTCTTCACTCAGTGGGTCACCAACCCGCTTAACTCTCTTCACTCAGTGGGTCACCAACCCAGTCCCGGTCCGGTCACTCACCGAATCTGGCCGGCCATCAGCGGGTTGAAGGCGTACAACCAGTCGTGAGCGTCCTTGTCGTCAGGCGTCTGGATGATGTAACCCCTGTGCGGAGTGATCACCGTGAAGGCGTTCCTCGCCCTCAGCATGGCCTGCTGGTCCTCGCTGCACTCGATCTGGGCCGTGGCCAGGTTGATCATGCCCCGCTCCACCGGGTCCCGCTCGTGGTGATAAACGTAAAGAAACGGCCGCCTGACGACCACCCAGCGGCGGACCCATTTGTCCGCGCATTCCTCGCGAAAGTTCAAATAGCCTCGCCGAGACACCAGAGGCGACACTCGAATCTCGTCGCACTGGGCAACGAGGCTGCCCGGCTTCATCAGCTGGTCGACCGAGGCGGCGGTGTTCTCTTCACTAGTCGAGCTGCTGACGACGCTCTCCATGGTCGGCGACTTGTGCAGCATCAGCGACTGCTGGCTGGGGTCGCCGCCGCCACCGCCGCTTAGCCGGGGCGCCACAGGTCGGAGACGCCGCTGCCGTACGAGATGGCTGAGGGCAGAGCCGGGCCCAGGCAGATGCCGCCGCTGCTGCCGCTGCCGCTTTCGCCGCCGTTGTCATCAGCGGTGCCACCGATTCCGCCATCGGAAGACGAGGCAGCCGCAGAGCCGCTGGCTTCGGACCGGTCGCCGACAACAGCCGCCGCTGAAGCGGCCTTGGACAGCAGCGACAGTTGCGAGCGGCCCCTGCAGAGCAGCTCAAGGCAGCGGCGCAGGAGCTGCTGGTCTCGGCTGTGCGGCTTCAGTTCCTGCATTGGGGCGCCGGTTTGGGAAAGGTTTAGGGCAGGGTTCAGGGCAGGGTTCAGGGCAGGGTTCAGGGCAGGGTTTAGGGCTGGGTTTAGGGAAAGTTTTAGAACAGGCTTTAGGGCAGGGTTTAGGACAAGGGTAGCAATCTTGTGCTTCCCTTCGGGGTGGTTAATAAGCAAGGGACGAAATTAATTAATGTGTATCTATTTGTATTAAGTAACAATAACTAGCAATTCCTCCAAGCCTTGACATCTAAGCAATTCACCCCAAGCCTTGACACCTCAGCCCAGACCCTTGCTTTTATGTTTTACATGGTGCCCTTAGGGCAGGGTTTACGGCAGGGTTTAGGGTCTCACCAGCTTCTCCAAATTTAGGGCAGGGTTTAGGGCAAGATTTAGGGCAGGGTTTAGGGCAAGGTTTAGGGCAGGGTTTAGGGCAAGATTTAGGGCAGGGTTTAGGGCAAGGTTTAGGGCAGTGTTTAGGGCAAGGTTTAGGGCAGGGTTTAGGGCAAGGTTTAGGGCAGGGTTTAGGGCAAGGTTTAGGGCAGGGTTTAGGGCAAGGTTTAGGGCAGGGTTTAGGGCAAGGTTTAGGGCAGGGTTTAGGGCAAGGTTTAGGGCAGGGTTTAGGGCAAGGTTTAGGGCAGGGTTTAGGGCAAGGTTTAGGGCAGGGTTTAGGGCAAGGTTTAGGGCAGGGTTTAGGGCAAGGTTTAGGGCAGGGTTTAGGGCAAGGTTTAGGGCAGGGTTTAGGGCAAGGTTTAGGGCAGGGTTTAGGGCAAGGTTTAGGGCAGGGCTTAGGGCAGGGTTTTTGCCAGGGTTTTGGGTTACGCTGTAAAGTGTGCTAAAAGTCACAAAAAATCTGTGTTTCTTAAGTTTATTAGAATTTGATTCTTGATGTCTGATTGGTGTCAGACTTTATTCAGCCGTCAGCATCAGAGGGACGGCATCTGAATGCCAACCCCAACACCCCTCGCAGGCTCCTCCGTACCGCATCGGATAAACTGGCCAGCTCGGATTCGATCGACTTCTGTCCGAGCTCGGTCGCCGGAGTCCCGACCACCGATGCCTCGGCCGCTCTCGCCCGTTGGCACCTGGCGGCATCCGCGTCCATAGCAACCAGCGCCTCCGTGCGACCGAGCTTAGAGAGCTGGTCTCGCAGCAGCAGCAGGTGACGCGCCTTCTCCACGAGCTCAAGCCGGAGCAGCTTCTCCAGCTCCAGCTGGTGCTCGGCGATGAGCGAGTCGGAGCGAGGCCGCCAGCCTTTGAGATTCTCTTCGCCGCGCACGTAGGTGGCGCTCGTGTCCAGCAGGCGGCGGCAGCGCCGGTTCACTGGAGGCGGGAATGAGTGAACCAGAGCCACTTGAAATTGTCAGCCAGCTCTGCCAATTTGAATGAGCTTCGCTACCTGAAGGAGTTAGTCATACTTCCTAAATGGGTTAGTCATACTTCCTAAATGGGTTAGTCATACTTCCTAAATGGGTTAGTCACACTTCCCGAAGGAGTGAATTGCACTACCTGAATGAATCAGTCATGCTACCTGAATGAATTAGTTATGCTACCTGAATGAATTAGTCATGCTACCTGAATGAATTAGTCATGCTACCTGAATGAATTAGTCATGCTACCTGAATGAATCAGTCATGCTACCTGAATGAATCAGTCATGCTACCTGAATGAATTAGTCATGCTACCTGAATGAATCAGTCATGCTACCTGAATGAATTAGTCATGCTACCTGAATGAATCAGTCATGCTACCTGAATGAATTAGTCATGCTACCTGAATGAATCAGTCATGCTACCTGAATGAATTAGTCATGCTACCTGAATGAATCAGTCATGCTACCTGAATGAATTAGTCATGCTACCTGAATGAATCAGTCATGCTACCTGAATGAATCAGTCATGCTACCTGAATGAATCAGTCATGCTACCTGAATGAATTAGTCATGCTACCTGAATGAATTAGTCATGCTACCTGAATGAATCAGTCATGCTGCCTGAATGAATTAGTCATGCTACCTGAATGAATTAGTCATGCTACCTGAATGAATCAGTCATGCTGCCTGAATGAATTAGTCATGCTACCTGAATGAATCAGTCATGCTACCTGAATGAATCAGTCATGCTACCTGAATGAATCAGTCATGCTACCTGAATGAATCAGTCATGCTACCTGAATGAATTAGTCATGCTACCTGAATGAATTGGTCATGCTACCTATTCGACAGTAAACAATTCTGCAATGCATATTCCCGGCTCACCTTTGTCGGGCACCTGGCCAATCTGCAGGTCGTACACCCCGGTGACGCGGTTGACATCCTGCGGCCGATACCAGCTGCCGAACAGCTGTTTCAGCGATCTGAAAAATCCCCTGAACAGTTGAAAGTGGGGCGCAGGAAATCGAGCGCGAAGCGAAGATTGACAACATCGAATAGCGGAGTACAACATCTAATAAGCGGCCGTTCGGTCTCCTTGTGTAATTGAACTCTCTAAAGGAGATACAGATGAACTTCTAAGACACCCACAAACAGAGTGAGAGCTGCCCAGCTAAAGGTTTTTTACCGGTATGTAAATAAAAAAGCTGCAAATTAAAACATTTTTTGTTAGAAAAATAGATATAGAGCAAGAACTCAAGTGTAATATTCCTTTGTATAAAACAATGACCACTAGAAGACGAAGGACAGGACACGGTTTCTCAAAAAGTTTTAAACGGCAACTTTATTTCTTAAAACTACCTAGAGTGGAAATTTTGCTTTTTAAAACAAATATTTTCTTTATGACTATGTTTAGTATACTTTTAGTTTACTAACTAAACACAGTCTGTCTTGGTGAGGCTGTCAGGTGTCTATAAAATTAGACATCAATTTGCAATTTTGTGTATAAGTGAAAAAATGAAGTTGTGAGAGAGCCGGCACACAGATAGACAAAAATAATCTTTTCATAATCTGTGTACACCGGGTTATGCTCATAACAGAATACATTGTAGACAGATCTGCAAGCTCCACTACCGTGCAAAGGTGTGCTGGTTAAATTCACTTACAGGGACACGTTTTGCGTGATGCTGGAAGGCAACCAACGAGTTGGGATTAGTTCGCTTGTTTTATACAGATTCATAGTATTAGTATGTGGGCAACCTAGCACAACGCCTTCAGCGACTGAGGCCATCGCTGAGATTACTCTGCCCATCCCGCTGACTCCTGAGCACATTCAAGCTCGCCAATGCTGTACGCGGGTACGCAGTCATGCACACGCTCACACAGGGTGTACAGCGGCCCTGACTTTCTGATGAATTGTGTTTTGTTCAGCAAATAGTTCTTCATATACATCGTTGAATTCACAGCAGCAGCAAACAACGGTGATTAGTACCAATTATTAAGGTGCAGTTTTAATCGCAATATTCAGGTAAAATACAAGACAAGTCGATAGTTAAATATCTGCTAGCTGTTTAATCAGAACAATTTTGATATGCTGTGTAGGCTACACTCTGAAATGAGTAGCTAGCAACAACACTCGCGCTCTCTCGCAATGCAAAAGCGACGGGACAACGAATATTGATGAGCCACAAAAATACACACCACGGCGCCTCACCTGGGCACAGACAGCTTCGTATCGCGAGGATAAATCATCAGAGTGACATCCTTGGTGATGCAGATTGGCTGCGCGCAGCCCTCAATCTCCAGGTAGCAGGACACGGTCATGAACACGCGCTCGCCCGCCGGGGTGACCGTGTTCAGCAGCGCGCTCTCGTGCATCGAGCTGTCCCAGGCCGCCTCGAACCGGAAGAAGACTCTGTCGTCACCGTTCTGGGCCGAATAGTGCGCCGGCTGCAGGGTGAGCGACAGGACCTTGGAGTACGACTCCGCGTCCAAGAACTCCGGCGTGTCGCGCACCCGACCAACCACGACTTCGCGCACCTCGTTGAACAACCGCTCCGGACCGGCTTCGTGCACGATGCTGATGGCCAGGCGGCGCTGCAGGCCGTGGTGCAGCAGGAAGATGCCCTGACAGGGTGAGTCGTCCGGATGGTCTACCACCACCGGGATGTACTCGCCGGTGGGTGCCAGTTCGAGAATCTCGAAGCTCACCAGCAGATCGAACCGAGCCTGGATCGGGCCGCCGACCAGAGACACCAACGACGTTGCCATTGCGGCGGCCGGCCCGCCCTGACGAGGCGGCGGCACGGGTGCGGAGGCCGGTAGAGTCGGCGGGAAGATTCGGCGACTCGGCGAGCGGGCGACAGCGGCGGCCAGGCCGGCTGTAGAGTCGGAGCCGCTCAGCTGGCGCACCTCGGGAGTTCGGTGACCGTACAGCTCGAACACCAGTGGGTGATTGCGCAGGTAGTCAACAAACGCTCTCGATGATGTCGTGGTGAAGTTCTGCTCGTGATGGAATTCTACTAGGCCCGAGTCTTTGACGCAGCCGTTCTTGGCTGGCTCCGTGCTGAACGCCTCCTCAACTCGGTGCAGGAAGTTGTACTGGCAGAAGACGTCCGCGTACTCGTTGCTAACGTCGGTCGCGTGTAGGACGGTGACGCGAAAGTTGACGGTGCTGCCGAGGACCAGGTGCTCCGGCAGGCTGGACGGGCTGAAGTCCAGCCGCTTGTCGATCTCTTGGTAGACCAGGCTGGGCAGTGCGTTGGGCTCGCTGTCCGAGTCGGCCCGGCAGCCCTCCACAATGCGGCACAGGTTGCCCTCTTCCGAGCGGCCGCTGCCTCCACCGCCAGCGCAGCCTTCATTGCCGACGCCGCCCTGCAACGACGAGGTTGTGGGACTTCGCCGCACCGTGGCCGACTTCTTGCCGAAGTAGTCGCGATCGTCGAACAGCAGGCGAGCCCGACCGGATTGGCGGACGCCCTCGGCTGGCGGAGCGTCGGCTGCATCGCCAAGGAGCAGTTGAACCTCAACGCGCAGGAAGCCCTTTACTATTCCCTTCTCGTTGACCACGGCGGCCTCGTGCACCACGGGCACATTGTAGTACAGGTTGGTCAGGTGCACGAATGCGCTGGAGGAGGGCGGATATAGTACTGATATGATAATGCAGCGCCTAGTCGTTTGAGCGTCGACTGAAAGCGTCAACTCTCATGATTGAAAGGTCGGGGGTTCGATTCTTGACCCATTGGGAACAATTTGTGTCTCTGAGCAAGACCCTTAACTCTGCATTGCTTCACTTCACCCAGCTGTAAAATGGGTGCCAGCATTAGCTGTGGTAATTGAGGGTGTGTGGCGACCCCCCAGTCCTCGGACTGAAGCCTTCAAATGCGCCGCGCAATAGTTGCGGCTGAGCTTGTAATAAATATCTGCTAGTCCTACTATTTTCAGCAATGAATTTTCGTCCCAGTTCCGGCGCATTAGAAGCCTCAACCCTCTCAAGCACGGGAATCGGCGCGATTATCACAGTAAAATGTCACGCACCGTCCGATCAGGCGGAACCAGGGGAATCTGTCGTAGAACGGGTCGTGTCCGCCAGATGACGAGTCGTGCATTGAGTCTGGCGAAGTAGGCGAGTATTCGGCTTCGTTCTTGTACATCTCCCTGATCAGCTCGAGGCGTTGCCTGCAACCCATGGGATTAAAAAAGTCACACTTATTAATTTTATAAAACTCAGAAAAGTACGCAGATATCACGAATACATGGGGTATCTATCGCATTGTTCACGTGTGCGAAAGGCAACCAAGCTTAATACTGTATACGAGGCATGCCTGGGCGAAAACAACTTTGAGAATGAGGTAAGAAGTCGCTAGTTTATGCTGCCAAAGCTGCTCTGATCACGATGAATGTCCAGGAGCTTGAGCTATAGCATATAGCACTTCTGCTGATAGTGCTTTGTCTGTATTGCATAAAAGGGGTAAGAAATACAGACTGATTAATGCACAGCCGAGTCACGACAGCCACGCCCAAAGACACTCGGCCATAGACACTCGCCCATTGACACTCGGCCATAGACACTCGCCAGAGATATTCAGCCATAGACACTTGCCCATTGACACTCGGTCATAGACACTCGCCAGAGATATTCAGCCATAGACACTCGGCCATAGACACTCGCCAGAGATATTCAACCATAGACAATCGGCCATAGACACTCGCCAGAGATATTCAGCCATAGACACTCGGCCATAGACACTCGGCCATAAACACTCGGCTATAGACACTCGGTCATAGACACTCGGCCATAGACACTCGGCCATAGACACTCGGTCATAGACACTGGGCCATAGACACTCGGTCATAGACACTCGGCCATAGACACTCGGCCATAGACACTCGGCCATAGACACTCGGCCATAGACACTCGGCCATGGACACACACACTATCGCGGACGCACAGGCATGCAGGTGCGCCACAAAGTCGCAATTCAATGGGTGCAAAATTCCAAATAAAAACGCCAACGAGACAAGAAAATTTTGACAACAATTGCTGGACAATTAATTTTAGTAATTGTCCAAAATAACGAGCTTGTTCTTTTATAAGCATGATTAACTATACAAAATATAAGCGGAAGCAAAACTGACACTAAGAAGCAGAGAATTTTGCAAGGTGACACTTGGCCAGAGACATTCGGCCATAGACACTCGCCCATAGTCACTTACCCATAGACACTCGCCCATAGTCACTTACCCATAGACACTCGCCCATAGTCACTTACCCATAGACACTCGCCCATAGTCACTTACCCATAGACACTCGCCCATAGTCACTCGCCCATAGACACTCGCCCATAAACACTCGCCCATAGAAACTCGCCCATAAACACTCGCCCATAGACACTCGCCCATAAGACACTCGCCCATAGACACTCGCCCATAGACACTCGCCCATAGAAACACGCCCATAAACACTCGCCCATAAACACTCGCCCATAAGACACTCGCCCATAAGACACTCGCCCATAAGACACTCGCCCATAGACACTCGCCTATAGACACTCGCCCATAGACACTCGCCCATAAGACACTCGCCCATAAGACACTCGCCCATAAGACACCAAGGAGCACTAGGAACACTTAGTTATATAGTCTAGTTATCAAGTCTAGTAGTCCCTGTAAGACACTCGCCCATAGACACTCGCCCAGAGACGCTCTCCCATAGACACTCGGCCATAGACACTCGCCCATAGACACTCGCCCATAGTCCCTTGCTTGCTGATAAAACACACACTATTGTGATTGTGCAATGCAACTGCACACGAGAGAAGCAGACAAAGACAAAATTTTCAGTGACTTCTAATTTTGCACCAGCAAACAGAGGCAGGCAGTTAGCAGCAACTAAACGATAGAGACTGGCGAGCTAGCACGATGAGACCCACTGGCTGATGGCGAAAAAGCAACGAACTTCTGCACACTAATAATGTCGGCTATTCCCACTTTCTATTAGTAGCTACCTCTCATCAGACGGGAATGCCAGAATGCAAATGCTCATGTGTCAAAGGTCAAGGGAAAAGTAAAATTGATGTCAACATTGTGGACTTGTGTTGTGCTACGAGTATTAGTATCTTTTGCTGAGTCAGGAACTAATACAATCTAAATATAGCTTTTTGCAGCCTATTTAGGCTTAGACGTATTGAATTTAATCCAAGATGCGTTTGCCAAAGTAATGAAGCTTTTGTCTATGGTAGCAAGGCTGGCACAGCGGCATCTAATTTGGTCCATAGCGGCTATGAAACCCAATCATGAGTCACAGTTGTGTAACTCAATTTATTGAAGCAAATTTCACTGTGCCAACACAAGGTGACGTCAAAAATGCAATCTGCTCAACTATAGCAAAAACAAAAAGAGCATTTTAGCATGGTCAAAACGCTTCGATCACAAGTCCATAGCGTTTGTTCAACAGTCTGGCATTCGGGCTGATGAAGCACTGCTTCCTTCCTCACTGCCTGTGACAGTCATGTCTAAATGAAAATCTAGGAGTGAAACTGCAGAGCCGCTATGGGACCAAATTAGATGCCGCTGTGCCAGCCTTGTTGCCATAGACAAAAGCTCCTTTACATTGGCAAGCGTATCTTGGATTGAATTCAATGCGTGTAGGCCCAAATGGGCTGCAAAATGCTGTACTGCCTCTAATAATCAATAGTTTCTCAGACATCAAGCTAGCCACAAGCTCAGAAAGCATTGTTCTCAAATGTATCTATAAGAGAAACTATTGCAGAGAAACTGCTTGCAGAAAGCAGACAGCTTGCTGCTCTAGACTGATAAATAAATCAGAT
>NIVC01001013.1:215641-220641 GCA_002269645.1 Macrostomum lignano
ATTCTGGCCGGCCAACTCTGGCGATTTTTTTAGAATCGGGGCATGACTGGATTGATTAGAGTGCAAAAAGCACGTGACTTGAGGGGGGGTGGCCTCATGGATGTAAATCGCACGACAGCCCCCCTCCCACGCACGGAATCGAACCAGGGGTCGTGGCGCGAGAGTCAGTCGCATTTACCGCTGAGCTGCTCCGCCCCACACTCAAAACCATTACTGGCGATGGGAACCTTATAGAAATTCAAAACTGATTGACACAAAATATCATCCTTGCTGCGCACCTGGTCTCTCCCTCTTTCAGATAGTAGATCAGGCACTCGGACATCAGTGGATCCTCGTTCAAGTTCACTAGGTGCGGTGTTCGCTTCGGCGAGAAGACGCCAAGGGCACCGCCGTCGTTTCTCAGAGCCAGGCCCATCTCGGCCAGCTGGTGCTCCCTGGGGATTAGGGATAAATGTGGTGAAGGCGGGGTCTAAAATAGTAAGTAAATAGCTAGTAAAAGATAATATCAACACACGAACATACAAGTCCAGACTAGACGAAATGAATCAGAAATAAAAAATTGTCCATTTCGATTGTTGATATTAACTTCTATTAATACTTTTACTTAATTTCAAGTCAATAAATTTTAATAAAAACAAAAGAAGGAAGCTAAAGAAGTGATTTGTCTTAGAGTGCAACAAAAAAATAGCCAGCCGACTAAATTATTCTTCACTCAAAAACACTTTGGCAGTGTGGTGACTTTCTTAGTCATCTATTCAGTTCATCTGCACTCGTCTCTGTTTTCTCTCCCTTTCTGTCCAGTTCAATCTGGTCCTTCTTATCACTCTCCCTCTCTGCCTTCTGATTGGCTGTTCAATCTCGCCTCTTTCCGCAGCCTCGCACCTCACCCCCCTCGTCCCTGTTTACTCTGTTTCCTCTCCCTCTCTGCCTTCTGATTGGATGTTCAATCTCGCCTCTTTCCCTGTTTACTCTGTTTCCTCTCCCTCTCTGCATTCTGATTGGCTGTTCAATCTTGCCTCTTTCCGCAGCCTCGCACCCCACCCCCTCGTCCCTGTTTACTCTGTTTCCTCTCCCTCTCTGCCTTCTGATTGGATGTTCAATCTCGCCTCTTTCCCTGTTTACTCTGTTTCCTCTCCCTCTCTGCATTCTGATTGGCTGTTCAATCTTGCCTCTTTCCGCAGCCTCGCACCCCACCCCCCTCGTCCCTGTTTACTCTGTTTCCTCTCCCTCTCTGCCTTCTGATTGGATGTTCAATCTCGCCTCTTTCCCTGTTTACTCTGTTTCCTCTCCCTCTCTGAATTCTGATTGGCTGTTCAATCTTGCCTCTTTCCGCAGCCTCGCACCACACCCCCCTCGTGCCTGTTTACTCTGTTTTCTCTCCCTCTCTGTCCACTTCAAATCTTGTTCTTCTTTCACTCTCCGCTTTCTGATTGGCTCTTCAATCTCGCTTCTTTCATTTGTCATACACTCTACCCCTCCTTTTCTCACTTGCGCTCAATCCTCTCTTTAATTAAATCAAACCCCTTATGAATATATCGCCACGGGTTCTTAAATCTATTTTTGTATATATAACTAAACTTCTTCTTTTAACTATTTCAAATGGTTCAATAGTTTTTCATTATTCAATTTCTCTTCGGGCACTTCGAAAAAATGTACCTAGAATACGACGTAGTATCGAGACGGCCAGCAAAAGACACAAAAGTTGCGAACTAAAATTATAAAAATCAATTCTTGCCCCAGCGTCTCGCATCTTTACCAACTTTGATACGAGTACTACGTATAGATGTACATGTAGATTAAATATGAATTCTAATTTGGTAAAACTAAAAAACATTTTTAAATACGCAGGGGTCCGATTAACAAAGACGATAGTCTAAATATGTTCTTTTTGTTTCACAACAGAAGTAGAGCTAGAGAGTTTATGACTCGGCTGATAAGTGGCTAGCTGTCTACCGTACCCTTGGCAGCACTCGGGGCGCAGGGCCAAGCCCATGGTTTTGAGTTCCTGTTCTCTGAAATATTTTTTGCAGCAAATGCGGTACACTTCGATTAGGCCACAGATACTAGAATAACTAGATGGGCCACTCAGCACATTTGCATGTAAGCTACTTTCAGTTCAGTAGCAAGTTAAACAAAATCATTTTAATGTATTGTTAAAGCCATTGCTCAATTATTGGCTATTACCTCCCCACCATAGTTTAAACCCTCCTTTGAACCGCGCCTTTCCACACTACCCCCCCCGCCCCGCCCCAATTTTTATTGCCTTTCTCGGAATTCCAGCCTAAAGCTGCCATGTACATTTCAGTGGACTGGCTAATGCACATTATCGCTGAACCAATTAGCAAATTAGCAAGCTGTTTACGCCTGCAAGCTTGGGCTTCTAAACTTATCAAAGTCATTTCAGCTGCCTTTATTTTTATAAAATAGCTTATGTATTCTTCTTTGCTACTGAAGTGAAAGTAGAAAGCTGTTTTACTAAATATATATGTCTGAGTGGCACATCATACAGTTATTTTAGTATCTGTGGACTAGCCTAGAAACTTCGAACAAAAAATTGGATTTCCCGAATCGGCATGAAAGCAGAGAGTGCTCAACATAGATAAAATATTAAAGAGCTATTCGTAGTTAATTTAGCTTTACCTTAGAGTATTTCCGCAATTTCCGCAACAATTTTTGCAATTACCTAAGGTAATAGCAATATGGGACCCTCACTTAACTCAGACTTGTACTTTAAAAATTCTAATAAACAATTTTGATCTTCGTAGCCAGGAACACCGTTGGCTTGGACACGGCTTGAGCACGGGCACTGAGATCCTAACCCTAGCCCTAACTAACCCTAATACACACTAATTGAACGCTCACCTCTGCTGCCGAATCTCTTCCGTCTTTTTGAGCTTCTCCTCCCAGGTCTCGTTAAGCTCGGCGATCAGCTTCTCGGAGGTGCGCAGCTTCTCCATGGCGTCCTCGCTGACCGACGGCTGGCGTTTCTGCCTCTGCGGCAGATGCTGCTGCGTTGGAGTCTGAGACGATTTAGGCGCCATCGCTTCGTCGGCCAGTTCGATGCCTTCCAGTCTGAGAATGTCGCGCAATTTCTGCACTTCTTCTTTCAGCTCGCGGATCAGCCGAGCGTTCGGGTCCTCATTGATGATTGCCTTGCAGACAATCTGCTTGGCGCGGTCCGCGTACCTCAGGGTGCTCAGCGTCTCGTCGTAGTTGATGTCGGCCGGGCTCAGGGCGGCGATCATGGCGGTGCGGGAGTTTCCGCCTGCGACAGCGGAGGGGCGGAATCACCATTGAGGATCGGGAGGTTCACCAAGAGGATGGAGCAGGGTGGGCGTGGTGCTCAACCTGAGAGTCAGTAGGGTGTGAGGTGGTGCTCAACCTGAGAGCCAGTAGGGTGTGAGGTGGTGCTCAACCTGAGAGTCAGTAGGGTGTGAGGTGGTGCTCAACCTGAGAGTCAGTAGGGTGAGGTGGTGCTCAACCTGAGAGTCAGTAGGGTGAGGTGGTGCTCAACCTGAGAGTCAGTAGGGTGAGGTGGTGCTCAACCTGAGAGTCAGTAGGTAGGGTGTGAGGTGGTGCTCAACCTGAGAGTCAGTAGGGTGTGAGGTGGTGCTCAACCTGAGAGTCAGTAGGGTGAGGTGGTGCTCAACCTGAGAGTCAGTAGGGTGAGGTGGTGCTCAACCTGAGAGTCAGTAGGTAGGGTGTGAGGTGGTGCTCAACCTGAGAGTCAGTAGGGTGTGAGGTGGTGCTCAACCTGAGAGTCAGTAGGGTGAGGTGGTGCTCAACCTGAGAGTCAGTAGGGTGGGGGTGGTGCTCAACCTGAGAGTCAGTAGGTAGGGTGTGAGGTGGTGCTCAACCTGAGAGTCAGTAGGTATGGTGGGAGGTGGTGCTCAACCTGAGAGTCAGTAGGGTGAGGTGGTGCTTAACCTGAGAGTCAGTAGGGTGAGGTGGTGCTCAACCTGAGAGTCAGTAGGGTGAGGTGGTGCTCAACTTGAGAGTCAGTAGGTATGGTGGGAGGTGGTGCTCAACCTGAGAGTCAGTAGGTATGGTGTGAGGTGGTGCTCAACCTGAGAGTCAGTATGTAGGGTGGGAGGTGGTGCTCAACCTGAGAGTCAGTATGTAGGGTGGGAGGTGGTGCTCAACCTGAGAGTCAGTAGGTAGGGTGGGAGGTGGTGCTCAACCTGAGAGTCAGTAGGTATGGTGTGAGGTGGTGCTCAACCTGAGAGTCAGTAGGTATGGTGGGAGGTGGTGCTCAACCTGAGAGTCAGTAGGTATGGTGGGAGGTGGTGCTCAACCTGAGAGTCAGTAGGTATGGTGGGAGGTGGTGCTCAACCTGAGAGTCAGTAGGTATGGTGGGAGGTGGTGCTCAACCTGAGTCAGTAGGGTGTGAGGTGGTGCTCAACCTGAGAGTCAGTAGGGTGAGGTGGTGCTCAACCTGAGAGTCAGTAGGGTGAGGTGGTGCTCAACCTGAGAGTCAGTAGGGTGAGGTGGTGCTCAACCTGAGAGTCAGTAGGGTGAGGTGGTGCTCAACCTGAGAGTCAGTAGGGTGAGGTGGTGCTCAACCTGAGAGTGAGTCTCAGTGGCTAAGCTCTGGTAGGAGATGCCCTATAAAAGCCCCTCACCGAGATTCTCCCGCAGTAGCCAGGTGAGAACGGAGTCCCTGTACGGGATAAACTGTGCAATTTTTTTGCTTTTCTTTCGATCGGCCTGAAATGCAGCAAAGTCCAATGGAAACTTCTGAATTGTTCATTTAACTTTACCCTACCTGAAATATCATAGCGAAAATACGGCATTGCACTGGAACGCTGCGTCTTACCTCGGCGCTCTGAAATATTTTAGCATTGGAATGTTTAGCCGTGGATTTCTAATAAGTCAGTTTATGGAATAGAATATAGGCCAGGGGTTGGGAACTCTGGCTAATGCAAGGTGCGCCTCTCCTATCTAATCTCTTCTCTCTAAATCTATCCTTTATTCTCCTCCCATCTTCTGTTATCTTCTCT